>PVKM010011753.1:0-32733 GCA_004027735.1 Carollia perspicillata | reverse complement strand
AGCAGACACATTGTCTTGTTGAAGCTGCCAATCACCAGTTTCCCATAGCTGCAGCCTTCTGAACCATCCAAATAGTTTCCATGGAGGAATGTTCAAGCTTAGTGCAGAATTTGATGCAGATCTGTTGCTCTAGTTGCTCAGTCATTTTGAATGTGATGGCCACACAGTACACATGCTCACTCAATGGCAGAGTCTACCATCCCCACTGACCAGTACAGTGAAGTCATCATTGTTTACCCATGCACATTCCAGTCCGCTCTCCTTGGATGCCAGGTTACATTGATATCGTGCAAACTGTACTTGTTATACTAACAGGGTCTGGACTGTTTCCAGACAGACCTTGTATGTGTGTGTATGCATATAGTACTGTGTTAAATATATTTACTATAGATTGCAGCTAAAAAACATTTGAAAGCCTATACTTTAGAGAGTTTGAATAAGTTGCCAAGATCAATGGTAAATTATGAACTTGTAATTTGAATCTATGCAGTCTGAGACCAGACCCTGGCTCTTGCTCGCTCTATGTTGATGCCAAGTTAGAACATGGTGAGCCCAAAATGCAGTGTGAGTGCGGAGAGGGAAGGGAATGGGTGAAAAGGAGCCAGAGCATGGAGGGAAGGCAGTGGACGCTCTGAGAACTTCCTCTATTCCTCTTTCACTAGACTCCAGGGTGCAAAGGCTCTGGTAATGAATGGGCCAGTGACACTCCCTGGACAGCTGTGGATGGCACGTGCTGAGGACTGCAGTAGCCGTGGGTTCGGGTTCCTCAGCACCATCCAGGTTGCTGCCAGGAATAATTATTAATAGCTACCCCTTGTATTCACACATCTCTCCTGGTTTAAACAAAAAAAAGTTGTCTGCTTACTCTATTGATCAATGACACTCCTGTAAAGAATTTTAGGGGGAGAAGGGGCTTATACTGAATTTGTTGGATGAGGAACATAGACTTAGAGGTGAAGTTACCTGCCAAGGTCACACAGGAAATTGTGGTAAGCCCGAGCCAGACCTCTGGCTCTCAGGCCTGTGCTTTCCACTAATGTAATTTGTATCATGACTATGGGCCTTTTAGAAGGTGGTGGACTACAGACTGGCAGGAGTGGTCTGCATGTGCCTTAACCTGGATGCTCATCTGAAAGCCTGGGAGATGTCTGACTTCTTCAGCATCCGCTGTGAGTTCCCAGGTGGGGTGGGACCTTCTCATGGGAATGCTGGGAAGTGAGAATGGAGGAAAAGGGAGTTGCATTGCCTCTGGGCTTATTTTTCTAAACACAGGATGAAATTTTCTTCCAGGCAACTTTTTTTTTTTACAAAAATAATTTGAGACTGTTTTCCAGGGCAAAATATACTGTGCAGTCTTTGTGCCCACAGCACCTGTAAGAGGGGGTTGAATCAGAGTTTTGTTCCAGGTCCTGAAAGTTTATGGTCCATTTAGCAGAGGTTAATGTTGGCAAACTTTGGTGTTTGCTTTAGTTTTTGAAAGTTGCTAGCTATTCTCCCTTCTTGGGGAGGAAAGTGGACCTGGGGGGAAGGGCAGGGCCATAATAGGGACAGGATGGCCAGGGTGGGCAGTGTTTAGGTGTAGAGTCTTAATGGATCAGTGGGCATTTCTGCCAGACGTCGTTAGCATGACGGTGCTTTGGCCTGGAGTCCTGGCATGTGGAGCTAGGCCTGTGGAGGTAAGGAAATCAAGGTGTCACCTGAGCCCATTCCTTCAAGTGTGGATTCTAATGTACAGCTGCAGCCCCCGGAGGCAAACACACAGCCCTGCCAAACATAAACATTTGCCTGTGTGGCTCAGCCCCACTCGCCTCACTCTGTTACCCTCTAAACCAGAAATGCCATGCCCTCGGTGAATTTGGCAGGACAGGAAGATAGCTGGCCTCAGACCTGGCTACACAGACCCATCTCAGGAGCTCTGGCACTAGCATGCGGGCCTCCCCCATCCTGTGTGACACTCTGGACAAGAGCCCTAACATGTGTCACCTGTCCTGTTCTGTGTGCCACAGCAAGTGAGTGATGTTTCTGGGAATATGAAGTACTCACTGGCTTCGTATTGGAATTCTGGAAGCAAATTTCTTATCAGAAACACATAAAAACAAAGATTTTATAGACACATTACCTCTGACATGTTAATTATAGTAACATGTTATTATAGGTAAGTCTCATGCTCCTACCTCATTACTTTGTCCTTTCTCTTAATTCTCATTCTCGCCAGGGTCACTCAGGACCTTGGTGCCTCATGCCTGGACTGTGGCAAGAATCTCCCATCAATCTCCTTGCCTCTACTCTCCCTATTCCTTTCTACTCTAAGCAAATTCACTTCACTCCTGCCTACTACAAAGTGAAATCTCTCTTCTTCATGGGAAGAAACTGGGTCCTGCTCAGTGTGGGCACATCAGCACCCAGTACATAGATGCCCAACTCATGTTTGTTTTAAGAAATGAATGCATAGCGCACAGGCTATAGTGATGAGTTTGTACACATGTGATGCTTCTGTACATTTGAAATAGGTAGAATAGAATGTTCCCCCAAATTGCTCCATTGAGTCGAGCCCTACAAAGACAAATTGCTCCATCAAATTAAGTGCATCAAGCCCTACCAGTACTATGACAGTTATCAACAAGTAGTTATAAAATGGTGGTCCAGGATCTACCCTCACTTCTTTTAAGTTTGTGTTTCATACCTAAAGCCAAGTCACCAACCACAGAGACCAACTCAAAACCTGGTTGGGAGAGTCTCTTTCTACATCCCATGATAAGTACAGCACAATCCCAGAATGCTTTGCTTTGCTGATGTATGCCCAAACATCAGTGTGCCTATACCTGGGCATCAGTGTTTCAAAAAAGGAAAACCCTGCTAACCTACTCCCTGATTGGTTAACCCCAGCAACCTCCATGTTCCCAAGTCATAAAAACCCCTAAGCCCCACATTTGGTGGGCAGAACCTGAGGCCCTGTCTCAGTGTTCTTGCTTCCACAGAGCTTCAATAAATCTGCCTTTGCTTTTATCGGTGTCCCTTGTCTAAATTCTTTTATACCAGGAGTCAAGAACCCAAACTCATCCATAACACGTTTTTCTCTAACTTCTCATAGGGGAGGAAGCCTGGCTCAGGGAAAGAGCTCTGATCTAAGAATCAGAAGACTTGGCTTGAGAGTTGGCTGTTTTAGTCTATGAGGGTTGTTATGCTAAGAGCTTTGTAGTCATTATCTCATTCATATTATAAATAACGTGTAATGTAGATATTATTCTCATTCCACTTGAAGAAAGAGGTAACTGAGACACAGTGACAAGGGACCTGCCCCAGGCACACAGCTTAAGGTCCCAGGCACTCAGAGTCCAAAGCCTATTTGCTTAACTACTTTGCTAAACTGCAATGCAACCCCGGCCAAAATTAATAATTTGGGGCTCAGTTTCCTCCAGCGTAAAACAAGAAGCCTGGACTCTGGAGATTCTCTTTAAATCCTGTGCAGCTATTGTTTGACTCTGTGCTTCTGATTCCAAACATCCACAGCAACGCACTGGAAGAGAAACTTCAGTGAATGGTGACCTGTGTTGTGAGTTGAGGGTGGGTCAGAGAACCCTAGCATTCCACTGGGAAGGGCACACATTCGCAGCCAACAATTGAAACCCAAACTCCTGGCAGAGCCCACCCTGCCCTAGGTCTGAACGCACAGTTCACTGGGGAGGCCACGTGGCCCACCCTGAATCCTCAACCCTCGGTCACATCCCCATTAGGAAGAACAGTAGTAGGCAGGCCCAACTCACTTCTAGATCGATTGGCTATCTGTCTATGGGTATAATCTGAAGGCTGTAAAAGCCCATGTGCCTGAGATGGTTGGAGGGCCTTGTTCGAATGGTCACATGTTGTTAACTGGGGTACTAATAATGTCTTAGAACGACCCTCTGGCGATTCTCCTGTGACTGGAATTCTTTCTCAGTCATTTACTTCGAGTCACTTTTTCTCTATACTCTCTAAGTGTTGGATGTTCCCAGGGTGTTGTCCTCAGCCTTTCTCTCTGCCTGGGTAGCCCCATTCACGCTTATATCCAGACCTGACTTTTCCTTAAAACCTCTATTTGAATTTCCATCTAATTTCTAGATGTCACTGATCCCCATATTCTGCCCCTCCCCTCCAGCACTTCAGGGTTCAGTGTTTCCCAAAGTGAATCTCCCAGTGGTATAAAACAGAAATAAGTAAAGTGTCTGTGGAATAAATAAACCTTGAAATGTGATTAATACCTTAGTATAAATTTAGATGTTAGGTAAACCTTCACATATTCCTTGGGAAATAAAACTAGTTTAGTTCCTGAGAAAAAAGACATAGCTAATTTATTGTTTTATATTTTGGACTATAGTATGGTGCCTGGATCATAACAGGTGACCAAAAAATTTAGGCCGACGTTAAAGAACTAAATAAAGGAAATTCAGGAGAAAAGAAGAGGTCCACATCTTGAAGTATTGCCTGGAGAAGGGAGACCCATGTGGGATGAAGCAATATGGAATCTGGCTTGTAGCATCAACACGGGGACACTGTACCCCATTATATAAACGCATAATGGAGAATGGTCCAGTTCACAGTAAGCAGTTAGACTTTGCTTACTTCACTGAATTGCTTAGGGCCGTCTCAGGCTCTTAAGACATTGCCCTTGGCTCTAAGGCTGGGGAATAAATTACACTTTGGCAAATGTTGAACCTTTGGTACAGACCCAGGGTGATACTTCCATGAAGACTCAGCCGGGTTCCATAATTTCCTTTTACCTTTCACACCATTGTTTTCCCTGGGGAGCCAGTCATTGAAGTGGTCCCAGCTGGTTTTTGTGGCTTCCAGTGGCCTGAGTACTTAGAAGAACAAGTGAGGGCACCTCGCCATGTGAACACTTAGGGAAGCTTTGGGAAAATATGTTTTTTTCCTCTTATAACTGGTCCTGATGCACTGGCAGCTGGCCTGCAGACACACAAGGTGAGACAGGCCAACTCTGAAGACGTCCAGTTGAGTCAGCTGTGGGGTAGTGCATCCCCGTCTCCTGATCCCTGCAGGGGTCTCTGTCCCAGGCAAATACCTCATATCTGCAGATCCGTTCTCTTGGCAGGCAGTGGGAGGCTCTGGGACTAGGGTAGGGAGACCAGTGTTGGAGTTTACGAATTCTACCCCTGCTGCCTTGGTATGGTTGTTTCAGAGCGGTAGACTCTCTTTTTGGCTTAAATGAATTCTTCCTTGAAGCAAGTCCCCTCTTTAACAGAAAGTTCTTCCACTGGTAAAGAGACCTCAGGAACAGTTATGAGGGTCCACGTGGTCTGCTGTCAGGAAAGGGGCAGGCCTTCTTAAGTGGAGGGTAGTTGGGGCAGTTGGGTCCGAGGTGTGATAGGAAGACTTGGCTACCAATGTTGGACGCTGTTCTGAGCTACAGGGCGCTCAGGGGCAGGGGTGGTGGAAAGAAGGGCTGTTTCCAATTTAGGGATTAATATAATTAGAGTGGGGCTGGTTGGGCCCTGGGTGTGGGCAGTGGAGGTGACTTGAGAAAGCCAAATATAATATGAACCCACGGCCATGGCTGAGTGAGTGGTTTGAATCCAAGCCTTAAGCAAAGGCAGGGTTGAGGTTAACTCTTTTCTGCCCTTGCTAAAATTACTGCAGGACTGCCGTTAACTGGCTTTTGGTTAGTGTTTACCGGGAGCATCAGCTGTGAGAAGTTTGGAAATTCAGAGGAAGACAGCTTGAATAAAGGATTGACTCATCCACCCTGGATTTAATTTTCGATCAGTTTGTATACATATTTATTTACACCCATCCATTTCTCTCTGGTTGCCCCTTGAAAGCTGTCTCCTCTTTGTTCTCAGCTCCTTGTGCTTATAGGCTAGGTCTAGCTTCCTTAATTTGGATTCTCAAGGACATCTCGATGTCTACTTTTCAACTGCTACCATGGCACAGCTATTTTTTTCTATAACTCACTTTCATCTCTAATATATTGTCTTTTGAAAAACAAGCTACTTGATCTTACCAAAAGGAGGCAGAAAACATTTCTAGTATAACCATAACTCTATTGTAGTGTAGCCTCTAACATGGCTACAATTATAGCCTATTTCCCTTTTTCCTATCTTGATTCAGCTATATTGAACACTGAAACCAAAACACATTATCATATAGAAAAATTTAATTTTAGTGAATTCACTACATATTATTTTCCTTCTGGTGCATTACTCACCTTATTTAGGAAAACGTTGGGTATCCTAATGTCATAAAAATAATCTCATTTTTTCAGGGTACATTTCAAATTGTTTTTTAAAGTTTTTAAAAGATTATTTATTTAGTTATTTTTAGAGAGAGGGGAAGGGAGGGAGAAAGAGAGGGAGAGAAACATCAATGTGTGGTTGCCCCTAGCACATCCCCCTACTGGGGACTTGACCTGCAACCCAGGCATGTGCCTTGACTCAGAATCAAACCAGCTACCCTTTGGTTCACAGGCTGGCACTTAATCCACTGAGCCACACCAGCCAGAACAATAGTTAAGTTTTTATGTAAATGTGTTTATGTGTGATATGATGTAGAAAATTAATTTTAATAAAAAATCTGGATAGCTAGTTGTCTCAGCACCATTTTGAATTGTACCTTCCTTCCTCCAGTGATCCTTCATAAATTAAGTCTCCATATATGTGCATGTCTTATTCCCCCAACTTTCTCTTCTATGCTATTAATCTTTTTGTCTATCCCTGCACAAATACAACATCACTTTAACTATTATATCATGAAAATAAATCTTCATTTCTGGAAGGGTCTATCTCTTGCCTTTCTACTAACGATGAATCTTTATAAGTTTTTTTTAAAAATACAATTGTACTTAATTTATATATCTACTTAGGGATAAATTGATTTCTTTATGATGCTGATTTTTCTTATTCATGAAGATGTTGTATCATTTCCTTCATTTAGGTCTTCTTTAATATTGCTCAAAGTTTCATACTTTTCAGTAAGAATCTGTACTACTGTTTGATCTATTAAAAACCAATTTTTATATATGTATATATACACACACATCTATGTTTTATGGGATCTTATTTAAGATTACATTTTCCAACTAATTGCTCTTAGGGTACAGAAATGCAATTGACTTTTATATATTGACATTATAGTCCCTTTTGTGTTTTCTATAGAAATAATCATATACTTTGTAAGTAATGAGAGTTTTGTTTCTTCCTTCCTCATCCTTAAACTGTTTTTTATTTCTTACTGTGCAAGAGGGGCCTCTAGTAAATGATTTTTAAGTTCCTGACCATGAGCCTCCGTTCAATCACACGGTACCCCATTTATGTCCCCTCTCTCCTGGAAAACTATTTCATACCTATTTTCTCCTCAAATCTTCAAGATCTGCTCCTCTATCTGCACCTTCGCCCAATAACATTTTTCACTCCTTCACTGAAAACAAAAATTGAAGGGATCAGAAGAGAACTTCCAAAGACCTCCCCCCACCCTAAGTCCTCTGTCTCCCTGTGTCTTTACCCATGTTTTTGCTTTTCTGCAGGTTCCTATTGGGGATACATTCCTGGGATAAACCCAACTTGGTCATGATGCACAGTCTTTTTTATATTTGGATTTGGTTGGCAAGTATTTTGTTTAGGATTTTTCCATCTCTATTAATGAGAAAGACTGGCTTGTGACTTTTCTTTTACATACTTCCCTTCATCAAACGTTGGCTTGGATGCTCACTTTAACTTCATAAAATAAAACAAGCAGCATTTTTTCTAATTCTATTTTCTGGAAGAATCTGTTTAAAATTAAAAGTACTTGTTTCTTGACTGTGTGGCAGAAGTTGGTGGTGAAACCATCTGATGTTTTCTTTGTCCAAAAACTGTAAATGCTGATTTATTTTATTTTTTAAAGATATTTTATTTATTTATATTTTAGAGAGAGGAGAAGGAGGGAGAAAGAAAGGGAAAGAAACATCAGTGCATGGTTGCTTCTCACGTGCCCCTCACTGGGGAGCTGGCCTGCAACCCAGGCATGTGCCCTGACTGGGAATTGAACTGGCGACTCTTGGTGCACAGGCCAGCATTGAATCCACTGAGCCACACCAGCCAGGGTGCTAATTTATTTTTTAATGGTCTATCTTTCTTGAATCAATTTGGATAAGGCAGAATTTTCAACAAATTTGGCTATTTCAATTAAGTTTTCAAATGTATTGTCATAAAGTTATTTACAATACTCTTATTTTTGAACACTTGAAGTATTTTTAGTTATATTTCTATATCTATTCCTCATATTAGTTATTAGTGGCTTCTTTCTTTTTTCTTGTTCAATTTTGGTAGAGGATATTTTGGTTGTTTTAAAAAAGCTCAAAACCGAACTAACTTTGGAGCTGTTGATTCTCTTGTTTACATATTTATTTATATTGTATTTCTTTTTCAATAATTACTTTCCTTTTCTACTTTTTTCTTAAGTGGCTGTCTATCACCACATTAAGTTGTATTCATTTTCCCTCCAGTACATGCACTTAAGACTATAGTATGATATCTACTTTAGTCAAATGTACATGATGACTCTTCCCATTTATTCAAACTATTAACTTTTATTTTTATGCCATTTTCTAATTAGTTATTGGTAGTAAATAACAATACTGTTTTTAATTGAGATATAATTGACATAGACATTATATTGCAAGTGTACAGTTAGATATTTGTATATATTGTGATATTGTTACCACAATAAGTCTAATTAACAATACTAGTTAAAAATTCTATTGGGTTCTATATATTGATTTATATCCAGCAATTTTGCTGCATTCTCTTATTCCTACACCAGTTCGCAGTTGGATTTTCTATGTTCGCCATCAAATTATCTGAAAATGGGACTAGTCTTTTTTGTTTCTTTCTAAGCCTTATATATCTTTTGAAATTATAATTATAGCCATAATGATCATTATTATTATTTTGTCTTGTCTTCTAGTACAATGGTAATAAAAGTGGTAAAAGTGTCACTTCTATCTTTTTTTCTGAGTGTAATACAATATTTCTAAAGTTTTACTGGTGTTTAACATCCATTTCACTTTTCTTTAAAAGTGAGTGTGTGTGTGTGTGTGTGTGTGTGTGTGTGTGTGTGTGTGTTTTACCACAGGGCTTGTAGAGCCCAAAATGACTGTTTCAAGGCTGGATATGACTTTTTTTGACAACTGGATATGTATGCATGAATTTAGAAAAAGATGCAGAAGAAAAACAGAAAACTCTAAATGGTACGCTGGGGCCAGCATAGGTACAGAATCTGCCCTGTGGCCTGAGCCCACCAAGGCTGGGATAGCCTGGTCTAGTCTACATCCTTTAAAGCTGTGAGTCCTCGCCCTCCTTGAGCACGCCGGCACGGTCCTGAGCCAGGAGATGCAGGTGTCGGTTTACAGTCGTATGCCAAGTTTCCACTTCGATGAAAAAAGGAAGGAATAAAGGGAAAGAGTAAATGTTTCTTTCTTTGTAACTTATGTTATTGTCCAAATACTCTATTTTCTTTGTTAAAAAAATAAGATACAGCTAAATAAAAGGAGGGAAATAAATTATTGATAACTCTTCCTCCCAGGGACAATGCACTGTTCAACTCCTCGCTCTTGTCCTGTGTATATTGTTGAGTTAATTAAGCAAGGAGCCCATTAGGTTGAAGTGGCTCAGAAGCTGTGGCAGCCTATGTAAGCAATCTAAGATCTCAGCCAGTGAGTTCCTTGAGGTTACAACATTAAAATGCTAAGGACAACCAATCAGAAACAGCCAAACAGGCTTTAAGCTATAGCCCACCAATAATTTCTTTACTTTGCTTCTTTTTTTTTTTCTCTCTACAAAAGTCTTTTCTCAGCTCCTACTGGTGGAGCACTCTTAAATGCTTCTGGTTTGGTGCTACACAGATTCTAATCAATTTTTGCTCAAATAAACCATTAAAATTTTTAGCTGCCTCAGTTTATCTTATAACAGTTCATAGTATGAACACTTTCTTAAGTCATCATCTGATTTTTATCAGCCTCATGCAAGGCAATCTTCAGGGTTTCATTGGTTAGTGGTCTGTTTCGGAGAAGATGCCACTCAAGTGTAACATGACTGCTGGGCACAGCGTTTGGAGGGGGAACTAGTGTGTGGTACCTAATTGTTTAGGAGACACAAGCCCCACCAGTACGTTGGGCTGCTGGGATGCTTTTTCAGTCATTGGTGTCACATCTCATTTATTATCAGATTCAAAAATTTACTAAAACAGTAAAGAAAAGTGGGTATGTCTGGAGACAAATTCACATAAAGATTTCCCAGAGCTGGACTTAGATATAAACCATCGAAAAAAGTCTCTATGTGATAACCAAATTGAAGATGTGAGTGTAGCAAACAGTCATTGCACCAGCTGAACATCCATCTCATGTTGTCTTTCCCTCTGCAATTAACAATGAATACGTTTGCAAACATTGAAAAAGAAATATCAAAACAACATGGGGAACTTTTTCCAGAGGAGTGAAAGGAAAAAGCATTTTTTCCCTTTGCTAGTTTGCATTTTACCACCATGGTTCCACAATGGGAGGACTCAGAATTTTGTTTTCTTAGACCATCTCCCCACAAAGGCCTGCTGAACTTGAACGGCAGTGCTGGCCGCAGTGCTCAAGGCAAACCCTTTCTGTTGACTCCCGATGTTGGAGAGAAGCCCGCATATCGGGCTGCGTCGGCTCCTCGTGAGAGTTCTGTTCAAGACTCTGGGCTCCCTGACACTGAAAAAAAATTGTTTTCTGAGAAGAATTTTATGTTTATAGACATTCTGTTACTCTTCTCATTATTTATAGTGGTGTTAAGGACATGAAGCTTTCAGTAAATTGGATCAAGAGTAAATTTTACTGGCACTTCTTAGTTGTGATAATAGCCCTGTGTCTTATGTGGTCTGTTTTTATTTCTGCCCATTTCTCATCCCCTACCCCCGACAAGTGACATGCATGCACTGTCCTAGGAAAACTGAATAAATACTGGGCTGTGTGAAAAATCAGTCTTTCCAAGCAGAAATATTCCCAGTTTATGTCGTCCTCTTTTTCACAAAGTGGGTGATTTGCCTCTTGGAATAATATGTGGAATTCTAATTGTTCTCAAAGAAGAAGATATGTGGTCTGTTATTTTCTTTGTCCAAAACAGAAGGGAAGGCCAAATAATTTGTCATTAGTGTTGATCTGAGTCATGACTCGTGGTCCATGGTTCAGTAAAAACAGAAGTTTGTTCTTGACAGCTATTCCGAAGAGTCAGAAGTTCTCCCACTTCCTCTCGGGCATGGCTCTTCTATATGGTTCGTTACGCCTACAGTCCCCTTCCCTACCTCCCTTCCCATATACTTCCTCCTGACGCAGAGTTTTAGGATGAGGCTTACAGAACATAGACACTCTTAAAAATGTTATCCATAACCATTCTGTTTTTCAAGGAAACTATAGAAATGCCTAGAAGAAAGGAGGAGGGTGTTGTGTAGAGTATGAACTGAAAAAAATTAGTTAAGGGACAGATAATAAGCGAGAAGATAGAAAAGAATATCAGCAGGGTATACCAAACTGTACCCAGGATGTATACTCATGTTGCTGGCCAGAGAAAGAAATCTGCTCTCATAGGATGCGTTAACCAGGGCAGGCTAACTGATGTATCATACAAGCCTAGATTTAAAACAATAGCAGGTTATTTCTCACACATTAAACCCTTGGGTATCAGATGGGGAGCAATGCTGCGGTAATTCGGGAACTCATACTCCTTCTATCTCCAGATTTCAACTTCTATGTCCACGGAGTCTTCTCTGTTCATTTGAAGACTGGGAAAAGAATGAGAGGATTCCATACGGGATGGTATTATGGGCTAAGTCTGTAAGTAGTGCCCACCATTAGGACAACATTTCATTGGTTAAAATTTTGTCACATGGTCATCTATAACTGCAAAAGAGGCAGAGAAATACAGATTGCCATATGTTCAGGAAAACACAACAAAGTGAGTTTTGATGACACATGACAGAGAATGAAGATACTTTTTAGGATAATTATAGAAATGAAAGGGTCTCAATAAAGTCACTATTTAAGCTGACACATCATTTGTCCCTATCCCCATTACTCTTTTAGCCTTTGGTTCTGAGTCTACATAGTAACCCATTCTTATAGCTAGAAATGCACCTCATAGAGAAAAGGGTCTCCTAGAGGGCATTTTCCTCTACTGAGTCCCTATGTCTTAGGACATTGCCACTGAGACCCCTACTTGTCATAGTTTGCTGCTAAAAAAGAAGCAGAAGACTTTGACTCCTGCTTTTAGAGCAGGAAATTTCAGAGAAATTTCTTTGGCAAGATGAATACACCCGAAACAAGTAGAGAATAGCCCATAACGGTAGGTGACTAACATTTGGGAGCTGATGAAATGCTCGGTGTGGCCGTTCCTGTCATCACAGCTACAGTGTGTTACAGCCTTCTTGTCCTACAAAGGTGGAATATTTAGTCCTTGAGCAGCTTCATATACTTTTCTTCAAAACATGCCCAGGCCTGAGAAAGATCTTGGCTGTATGTCAGTTAAGATCTTTCCGCCAATAACTAAGTGGGCCATCTCAACCACTTCTTCCATCTTATTAAGTGAAATAAGTTGGTTTCATACTCTTGACTGGCTGGATTGTCATTATTAGAGCTAAGGATTCCAATTTGTTGCCTCCTCATGAAGAAACTATATCAAGCAAAAGACTGGTGAAAAATAGGGTGATTCAGGCCCATCAGTTTAATTCGGGGTGTGTGTATATACACATTTTAATGCACGTGCTTTTATTTTGTCAGGGAGAACAATAGAAAGTCCTACTTATTTCAATTCGCAATTTAAAAAAATACGCTTACTTCTCACAGGAATTCTTAGGCAAGCTTTAGGTGAAGAAAGGACAAGAAAACTTAAGAATATAAAAGGAATAAGAGAATCTAAGAGATAGACCATGGTAGCCTGTCTCCTTCCTGCCCCCACTGACAATCTGTCCATCGGAAAGATGGGGTGTAGGACGACTCTCACAAATAGACAACGACAGCATCCACTGCTGTGCTAACAGTACTACCGACTGTTTCCCAGGGCTCTGGATTCCTCAGGTTTGCCATCACAAGCAGGTGACGAAAGAGAATTCTTTGGCTTTGCATAGGTCTGGCTAAAGGTCTGTTATTGGAAATTCTCTGAGGAGCTCATGCAAAAAAAGCCTTTCCCCCCTGATTTATGACATCCCAAATGCTACTACTAGTATTCCGTGATTAAATTGAGATGTTTGTCTGAACTGCGTCAACAGGGCTACATACTACTACTCCAAGAGCCTCAGGTAGTCACCGCACGCCATTGCCATCATCTCTTGGACATCACCAGCAGGAAATATCAGAAGCCTCCCAAGACAGTCTGTACTCCTGAGCTTTCCAGAGAGGCCCTGGCAGACACGAGAAGTCGGCTGTCTGGATTGGTACCTGGGCCTGCATGTCTCTCAAGACCAGAGTTCTACCACAGTGGAAAAGAGCTGGGTGGGTGCCCTGGGGTAGCATTAGTAAGAACAGAATATCGACGCCTGTCAGATGCCCTGTGTCAGAAGTGACTGTGACTGCTGCCTCCTCATTGATCAGATTAGCCAGGCACTCACTGGTGTTGAGTTGCAAACGTCTGGATTTTGCTTCCCCTGGCAGTGGCTCCTGGGATAGGAGAGAAAACAGCTTATAAATTCTTTAATGATTCCTGGAGCCAAGGGCAGCTTACAGACTTTTCAAGCAATGTTATTTAAAAGGTTCCAGGGGACATAAAGGTAAATAGCTTGAAAAATAGGGGAAAGTTATTTCTTTCCTCCGCTGAGAACCTTACACACAGTGAATTAACCCCTCGTGAATTCTTCTGTGATCAGGAGGCACAGTAGGGAGCACTGTGTGGGGACCGCCTGACCTGGCATCTTGTACAGCCCCCACCTTGTCAGGGATGTTTACCATTTGGTTTGACCACATGCTTCTCTTTGGAAGAAATATTTAGAAATCAGACCATTAAGGCTATTAAAATTTCTTTCTTGAAGAAACATTTGGTAATCAGGATTTAAAATCAATCTTTCTCTCTCTCTCTTTTCTTATCTCTGTACACCATTGCACATATCTGAACATCAGAAGTGAAATGTCCTTGGGGATGTCTGGGGACATTTGAAGACAAACGAACGAAGAGTAATTTCCTCTGATGATGTTCAAGGAGAAGCTGGATATTCATTCAGAAGCAAGATATAAGCTTTAGTTTGAAGAACGAATGATGTAATATTCTTTCTAGTCCTAAAATCTATTACTTGATTTAGATTAGGCCTGTTTGAATATTTGGAAACAGTGCATTGCCTTTTTAAATGGACATGGAGATAGATAGTGGGTAAAGAATTGGTGTCATTGCCTATGTTTTCCAGTAAAAACCTCTTAAAAGGTTGGGTCATTCTTTTTATTGGTAGGGTGCCCCTAATCCCATATTTTAGGGGGCCAGCTCTGATTTTAAATTTCCTCATTTTTTGTTGCACAAGTCTACCTCTGCTTGACACGTGATCTATGCTAATCTGAGATGTGATGAATATTGACAATGTATTGACAGGGCAAGGAAGACGAAGAGACGAACAGAGCAAGCCCTTATGTGCAGAGGCCACGCAGAAGAAACTAGATTTGTTAACATCTTGGATAACTTTGAGTTCCTTTGGCTTGCAAATATTTCAGATCAAAGGAACTCTCTTCCTTCCTTAATGCTTTCTTCTTTATAAAAACAGTCCCATACAAAAACTCTCTAAGCGATGATCACGGACTGAACCACTAGTTCCAATACTTGGGAGGGATTTTTCCCATGCCTTATACGTACATGGATAGCAAATTTTCAGGTCGATTTCTATGGCTGCCACAGGAGCCATCATGACGCTTGGTTCCCACAGGCAGAGAGATGGTACTGGAATGACTGGCAGGTCAAGACCCTCTCCCTCAACTTTCTACTGTGGTCCTGCTGTGATGGGTGCCTTCTATGCTACTGACATCACCACATGCCTAAGGAAATCTTTGATTTCCCCACTTCCTTTTTTTTCCTTTTGTTGTCAGCTAAAAGCTGGATTTCTTACCCTAACCTCTAAAATAATTCTATATAGCAGGACCCCCTTCCCCCCCCGCCAAAAAAAAGACTTGTCTTTTTTCTTGTCCACTCAATAAGCAACTGCCGTGCTTGTATGTTCAGATATAGAGAGTCAGATATCACTGAAGACAATTCATTTTTTAAACAAATATTTAATTATTTATTAGGATGCAATTCCAATACGGTTAGGGATCTTGTCTGCTTTCCTCACTGATGTATCCTAGGTTCCTTAGAAATCAGTGTATGTCGTAGGACTTTGCCAGCTGCTGCCTTTAGGAAACACACTGTCTCATACAGGAGGCAAACAGGAGGGGGAGACCTAGTTCAAGAGATCTTGCAGAAATGCACTTAAAATGTATGTGAAACATATTGCAGAACGGAATGAATTCTGCCTTTTGAGGGGTGGGGCAGCTCTAAAGAGTAGGTGAAATTGGCCTGGGGTATTTAGCAATGGGCGCTTTTTAAGGAGTCAGGACATTTCGGGCAGAGGAACCAACATGAACAGAAAGAGAGCAACATGACTGCATGCTGTGTTTCAAAACGGGCCTACTAGAACAAAGGTTTCCCTTCTCTTCCTTCGCACCATTTGTCCACAGCTTCTATATTTTCACCCATCCATCTATTCCTTCACGCCGAGGTCAACAGGTATGTCATAAGCATCAGCCAGGTGTTAGAAATAATTCTAGCCCCTGAGAGCACAAAGACAGGCGGGTGAAACAGAGTCTCTGCTCTCAGGAGGCTGGCATTCCAGTGAGCAGAGACAGATGGCTAATGAGGAAATATGACCAAGGGAGATAAAAGTTATAAATAAGTAGAATATGTTGAGGAGATATACAGTAATTGGTGGGCTATTTTAATCAGGGTGGTCAGGAAAGGGCTGTAGATGGTGAAGACATTTTAGTAGAAACTTGCATGAAGTGGGAGAGTGAGTTTGGGGTGTGATTCTGCAGTTTTCCTTTGAACCCGTGTAGCTGCAGCCCCGGTGGCCTTGGAGAAGCGTGTGAAGAGAGGAGAGGGGGCTAGGAGGACTGGGTGAAAAAGGTGAAGGGACTGAGAAGTCCAGTTTGGTGGTGACAAAATAGGCAGGGGGCTATAATGTACAGCATAGGAAACATAGTCAAATAATATTGTAATAACTCTGTATGGGGCCAGGTGGGTACTGGAAACACCAGGGAGAACACTTTATAAAGTATATGACTCTCCAACCTCTATGCTATACACCCGAAACTAATAAAAAATAATTGTGAATGTAAACTTAATTGAAAAAATTTTTAAAAAGGGGGATCACCCAGGTGACTGATTTCTAGGAAAGAGACACTCTGAGCCTGCAGGCCCAAACTGGGGCCTGGAATTCCACGCTGGACTTGGTGAATGTAATCGCTCCCTCGAGGGTGAGGGGCTCAGAGGTGGGCCTGGGTCTGGTTGAAGAGGAGGAGGTCCGCGGACAAACTGGGACAGGTGGAAGGTGCCCGCTTCTTTGGTTCCCCAAGGAAAAGTCGTTTTGCAGGAAAGCCTGCTGCTGAAGACGTTGGAGAATACCTATCACCTGCCAAGTGAGGTAGCCAAGTGAGAAGTGGCTTTTACATGCTGTTTGGGGACAGAGTTACAGAGCTTTCCACGAACGTACTTTGGGTGAAGTGATCGCAAATGTCAGCTTGACTCAGCCTGGTCTGGAATAAGAGTAAGACAGCGTTTGATGGTTGTGTTGCAGGAATTTATAGATTATTCTTACTCCGTTTTGCGTCTCTCCTTGTTGCTGACGGAGCATGCTGTAAAGGAGCCCTGCTAAACACTGTGCTTCCACTGCTCTAGAAGCCTGTCACATATTAAATGTTTTATAGCTAAACTTTATAGCACTCAAACTTCACAGAGACATTTATGAACCTTACTGCATTCTGATAGGAAGTGGGCCCAGAAAGGTCTTTCTGATTTTATGGGAATGGAACTTTTCATTGTATGGAACTTTCAAAAAGCTGTTGAATGCCAGAGTTCAAAGTGATTTTGCAAATGTTAATTTCTCTAGGGATATTTGGTACCTTAAAAAAATTGCTGATGACTTCTACATCTTGCATCTAACTTCTTTTTTTTTTTTTTCAATTTGGAAAACATGTACGATTTCTCCAGTAAAAGGAATGTGTGCACTTTGTGGGTTATGCTGTATTCATGCCATGGTAAGAAGAGAGACCCTGTTTATGGCAAGGGAGGACATATAAGGAAAATAAAAATAGAAGAAATACCAGCATGACATTTTTTCTAACCCCTTCAAGGACACACATTCCTGAAGTTCTGTGAGTTAGTCTTTAGAAGATATTTGAAGATTAACTATTAACTTGCCTTAGTCAGGAGATTTTCTGGAATGCCAAACGAAGGAAGCCACGGCTTTTCTGAGTCTCATTCACTCATCACGAATTCATTCCATATGCACCAAATTCTTACTTTGTATCACACACTGTGTTGGGTACAGGTGATAAACATAGAAAAGACATAACCCTCAAGGAGTTTAGGGTTTGGACCAGATGACTAAGCAAAGACATATGCATTACCTGTTATCTGACTACAGATGAGAAACACAACACATAATGTGTGTACAGAATATTTACGTGCGGCAACATCAGCAAAGACTTCTGGGAAGGAGCAAGCCCTGAATTGAGTCTTTAGCAACGAGTAAGAGTCAGGTAGAGAAATGTGAAGATTGTTATACATGCACATCACTCACATAGCTGCGAGAAGGAAATACCCACATTCTGACGCCAGGACGAAGTAAACCGAAAGGGCTGCTCAGGAAAGTGGAACTCAGAATGGGGGCGTCCTCTGAGCCTTGCTATGCTTGGCTCATAAGCACTTAAGAATGATCTCACTCTGATAATCTTCATTACCACAATAGTCTTAATATTTGCCTGGTATCTATGGCTTATACATTATTTTCATGTTTGTTAAACTATTTTATCTTTACAGCAACCTGGTTAAGATGGATACTATTACTTTATAGACAAAGAAATGAATCCAAGAGGCATCAAGTGACCAACCCAAGTGAGAGCACAGCTCAGCTGGGCCCTGCAAAAAGCCCTTTTGACTCAACTTCTGAACTTGTCTCCTGTGTCTCAGGACTTCAATAGTTTCCTTTTACTGACTGATTTAATAAATGATGATGATAAAATGCTCAACGCATCAATTCTGATGCCTCTGAGTGCTGCTGCCATTTTTGGTTTCACGTCTTCCACAGTGACAAAATGTTTCCCTTTGAGGACTTTTTTCATCCAGGGAGACAAAAATAAAGTCACTCAGGGTGAGATGGGGTGAATACAGAGGGTGCGGTATGGGCGTCATGCTGTTTGGGGTCAAAAACTGCTAAACACTCAGCACAGGGGGGCAGATGTGCTCATGAAATGGGCAAACACATCGAAAGAATCTTCAAAATAAATTCGCTGAAGCTGAACACAGCCTATCACACCCGTTGGTGCCCTGATACAGATAGGTGCCTAGGACACTCACCTGCAAAGGGCCCGCCCTCCAGAAGATAATTCTGTGTTTTGGGGGGTCCGCCTCTTATCCTATTCACCCAATATAGTATGTATGTATGTATGTATGTATGTATGTATGTATGTATGTATTCAATAACCCTTTATTGAGTGCATACTGTATGCCAGACAGGCACTGTTCTAGGTTCTGGGATATAAAAGCAAAGGAAACAGATAATTTAAGTTTGTAGTAGGTGCTATTAAAATAAACATGATGATATCACAGTGACTAGAAATAGGAACTACATTTTAGATGGTTGCTTTTATTTCATTGCTCCTCCAATGTTTATCCAGGATTTATTTATCTCTGGGTGCTCACATGATACATCCTCTTCACTGAATATTTACTAAGTGCTTTCATCTATAAACAACCATGTGAGATCCTCCCATTATTTTTGTCAATCTGTAAGAAATAAAGGAAACTTCCATTTGTCCAGAGACCGGTATATCTCTTGGCTTTTGGCAGATACTTTGTTAGTCTCATTTAGGGGATGCTGGTGGGGTCCTTCCAAGCCCCAGGATTCCCTCCTGGCTCATTCTTTTATTTCTTGGAGGGTACATGGGCCATCTTCTTCCTTTCAGAGGCAGGAGACAAATCCCAGGATGACTCCCTGCTCCTGCTGCTTACATAGCTGGCTAATAGCTGTCTCTGCTCACAGCAGCCAGCAAGGTGGCTGTCCTACAGAGACATCCTTTCAAGGTTCCTTCTTTATAGAGCCTGGTTCCTTTCCAAAACTTAAGTGTTGGTGAGAGTGCCTTACTATTTATTAGTAAATATCTCTCTGAGGATGATAAAATGCTCCACAACTAAGATCTGTCACAAGTAAGGTAGTCACACAGGATACTCTCCGAGAACATTGCAGGATCACACTGGTCCCAAAATATCATCAGCCCTTTTGGTATGGAATCGCACTGCCTTCCTCCCCATCACACCTGTCACTTCAGTGTAAGAGTAAAAGTGCAACCATAACACTGTGGACAGGGCTCCTGGAGGAGGGTGACAGCCACGGGTAGGAAGGTGGGGTTGGCTCCTGTGCTCCATGGCAGCAATCTGAGTGTCTTCACAAGTTACTGAACACATCTGGTAAGTCTAAAAGAAGTGGGCGTGTATGAATTAAAAATGGGCCTATACAACCCTCCAGAATGGAGTCAGCAGCTGATGTTCTGGAGGAGGTGGCCTGTGAAACACTGGACCAAAGGAGAGCCCTGGGTGGTCTTGGACAAATCCCCCCTGCCGGGGTAACCTTTGAGTTTGGGGTAGCATTGCGGCTTTGAGGAACATGGACTGCTGAGCAGGTAGAATTTACTCCATAACTGGGCACCCCCGGTTGCATTGGCTACAATAGTGGCCATTGGCTGTGCAGGCGATCTGGAATGTTGAGTATTATGGGAAACAGCTTCAGCAGCAGCCCAGTCCTTCTGGGTCTCAAGGAGTCACGAGACTCCACACAATAATTGCTTCCCTTGCCACAGCAGCCTGACCTTATGTGATCCACTGATTTTGTGTTCACCGGGTATTTATACTTCTCCAAATATGGGCTGTGATTTTGTTTGCACTCATTTGAGATGAAACACCCTGGTATGGCAGCATGTAAGCCAGCTTTGCGCCAGGGGTCTTGCTTATTTATAGCCTTTGTGGGGATGTATAGAGTTACCTCGGTTTGTGCCCTGATTCCTGTGACAACCAGCAGGAGCAGAGCTAGTTTCACTCACATTCTAAGTTTGGTCTTTGGAACTTGGAAAGGGCTGTGATTCTAACAGGTACTGTGAGGCTTAAAAATGTGTTAGTGGATATGGTAGGGGCATGATCCATCATAGTTCTGTATATAAACAGGCTCTACACAACTGAATCTTACCTAACGGCCTAAAGTCTAAACTGTGGGTGTCAAGAAAGAAAAGCTACTTTAGAACAATGCAGCCAGCAGCCAGCACCCCGCACAACCACCACCCAAGGCTTTCGTGTGGCCACATCAGTCTGGGATGCCCATACATTCCAACGGAGGAGGGCACTGCTTTGGAGCAACCAGTCACCCTGAGAAGCAGACAACACCATGGGCAGGGCCCTTTTGGCTCCGAAGGATCATCATCATGTATATACAGTGAATGCATATGATTATATATACTATCGGGAAGAGAGGGACTGTGGCTGGGTGGTCTCGAGTATTTCACATGGTTAAATTGTTTATTCAGTGTCAGTTAAAAAAGCTTGCTTATAGACATAAGCAATGAGGGTAACGATTTAGGACCACCTGATGGCTGTTTTTGCTGTTCCCCCAAGTTGTCGTGACAAGGCATGCGATAAAATGGTTTCAATGGACTTTTTAGAGAAATCCATAGATGTATTTGTGCAAAACAGGGATTGCCCGGGGGGTCACCACACAGCCTCTGAATTTTCTCCTCTCATATCATTAGGTGAAGGAAAGAACCTCACAAGCTGCAAACTGTGGGACACGAGTATCCTTTTTTGGGTGATGTGAGGTGGATGGGATCTGGTTCATATGCCTGGGTAGACAGGAAGCCAAGTTTTGGGGCAACTTAAATTCCGTTGTGGATGTTGTGTTTGGGTCCTTTTCTTCACAACTGCGCCTGTGTTCTCTGAAGAGAAAACCTGCAAGGACTAGTCAGTGATCCAAAGAGTCACATGTGTTATGACCTTTTCTTATTTGTAGCTTCCCCGCCACTGTCATATTCCAAATGACTGATCCCACTGGTCTGATGACTTTTCCCTTCACCCAAACCAGTTTAACTAGATGGAACCCTTCAACAAAGCTGGACAAATCAAATGTCTGTTTAAAGATCTGAAATTGTTGGAAATGGACTCCAATGGGGAAAATCTTTATTAAAAATTTTGGGGTGGTGCGCGTTCTGAGAGGCAGCGAAGCTCCCCATCCCATCCGATATGAAGCAGCCAGGGAATATTTGCTATTCCTGGATAAAAGTCCACAAACTATTCCAAGAATTTCCTGCTTATCCCTGCCTTGAAACGATACAAGTACTGTCCTTGGCTCGTGAATCCATCCCATCGCTATGTGGTATAGCTTTCTGGGTGACTCTCTTAGAAAAATAAGTCTTAAGAGAACTCCGGGAATAAGTTGTCTTAGTTTTGCATTTCACTGCAGAAAAGTGAACATTGGTTTACTCCAGTGTGCTAGTACCGTGTGATGGTAGAGAACTCGGTGTATGGAATTAACAAGCCCCGAGTTTCAACTCAAGATCCCCACATATTAATTGTGTGAACCTAGGCAAGGCTCTTTAACACACTAATCCTTGTTTTTGACCTTTATAAAATGGGCATAATAACACTACCTCCTTCGTAGGGTTGCTGTAGCACTTAGACACATTCAGTGAGTGGAAGCTAACTGTACGTGAGAATACATTTAAAGATGAGCACGGCAGGGACTTGTGTGCTGTGGGAACTGAGGAAACTGAGTTGCTGTATTCCGCGTGTAAACCCGGGTCCCACCAAGTAAAAAATGATCTTGAATTGGGAGTTAGGATAAAGGAGTGATTGAATTTTTTTTTTTATTTTGGAAAAAAACTGAATATTTTGCAGTTGAAAAAATATTTCATGAAGTAGTTTGAAAGTCGTTTGAAACTTCTCACATTCGATGTGAGCCAGCTCGGCTGAACGTCTGTTATTTGGGGCCGGACAGTGAGGGATGCCATACAAAGCTCTTCTGTGTCCAGGGTGAGTAACGGCCATACGATACTCCCAGACATACCTTCCCAAGCCACATGACACATTGCCATGCTGAGCACAGAGAGACTGTATATTTCTCTTTCCTGTTATTACACATTCCATGCTGAATTCAAATGCACAATGAGCATTTGAATGACCTATATATTGAAAATTCAACTTAGTGAGACAAACTTTTAGTCACTCACTTTTAATGAGGGAGAGGGCGAGGGAGAAAAGAGAGAAAGAGAGAAACCTGAACTCTATATTTTCCTCTCCCCTGACCACAGCACCCATTTCCAGTGACAGCATACCATGTAAAAACCATGTAAAAAAGACATGGCCATCCCAGGAACAGATAACAGTGTATGTAGGTGTATATAACAGTGTATATAAGCACAGGGACATATTTGTTTAGAACTCATTCAAGAGTACAAATTTGGAACCTGTATGAATACTGGAGAAGACTGTTTTGTTGTGTAGAGGTTAGTAGTGTGAAAGAACCTCATATTTTGTAGCAACAGCCCTTGTTTCTGTAAGAAAGGCACTGTAAGTGAAGTAAAATTGTCATTTGTAGTTTTAAGGGTGGATTCACTATGCTTTGGTGGGATTGGGGAGAAAAGTCCTTAGGAGGTGCTGACAGATTCAAACACCCTCTAAGGCTGCCCTCTGAAGCTGGCAGAGATGTGAGAACAACTAGCCCGTGTGGATGGTTCCAGAGGCAGCAAGGGGCAAAGGTGGTGTGGAATGGTGGGCGTGGGGTGGCACGTGGAGGGGGAGGGGCATCATCCTATGGATCAAGAGCACAACAACGAAGACGTGAGTGTGGAGAGTACGGAGTCTGAGGGAGAAAGGGCAGAGTGGGAAAAGGGGGATTAAGTGCGGGGGAGGGAGGGAGGTCTTCACACAGTATTTGCTGGTGTAAAATTTCTTGACCATCAGAATGTAGGTATAATGTAGTTTTTTAATGCAATATTGTTAAGAGTCAATCAGTCAGGGTATTGGCAAGCAACAGCTGAAACCTTTACAATGGGTAACATTTGGATAGTTTAATGCAGAAGTGAAGCTCACAGGTATGGGCAGAGTGCAGGGAAACCATAGGGGCCATGAAGGGTGAGCCATTTCTACCTCAGCCTGAAGGGACAAAGGGAGGGGGAGTTACTGGAATTCCAGCGGAGAGCATCAGGTGAAGACAGAGACAGGATCACACAGGTCGGTCTCCAGGACATGGAGCAGGTGGAGAAGCATGGAGAGCTGATCTCTCTCTTCTCATGAGTGTAGGGACTCTCTCCGCATGTGACTCCACATTCACTTTTTCCTTCGCAACTGCATTTGAGACGAGTATGCTTCAGGGTTGAAGAACTCAGGCACGAGAACAAGCCGGTCCGTGAATGTGCTCTGCACCCTCAGGAACTGTGTGAGATTGTGCATGGGATCGAACGTGCCCAAACACCTCATGAGACAGAGCACCTTAGTCAACAGTGTAACAGTTTTTGTTAAAGCTATTGTTGGGAATAGTTTTTTTAGTTCTTTTTTCCTCGTGCTTAATTTTCAATCCTGTGCCTTAGGTCAGTCCTAGGAAAAGCCTTCGAACAGGATAAGAAGCAGCATGCATCATGGGGTAATAGATAAACCCACATGCATGTACAGACACATGTGTGTACATGCACACACACTCGTGAACACACACATACACAAATGTGTGCACGCACACATTTTGTCAGTGAGTCTCCAGTTGGAGCTTAAGGAGCACAGAAAGAAGGAGAAAAGACTACCCTTGAGGGATATTGTTTTCAACTCCAAGCCATTGCAAGGGAAGCTGTGACGTGTGTGGTGGAAATCAGAAGAACAGAGATGCGGGAATTCCTTGAGCATTAGAGAAAAGCCCACTTCTCACTGAAGTACAGTCCGCATGTCTGCTTCATTCACAGCCCCTTCTTTTGCTTGCTTTAGGAGTGCCCGCTGAAACCACACATCCGGAAACACTCCGAACCATTTTTTTGCTCCAAATGTTGATCATGAGAAAAAGCAAAAACACAAGCACAATTCGAAAGAAACAGAGGCTTTCAGGTTGTTTCTTCCTCAGCCAGAGAAGTTTGTCTCAGCAACTTCAACTAAATCCTTTTACTCTTAGTGAATTCTAAAGAGAAGAGGAATAAAGGAAGCAGCTCTCACTTCATCTCAGAAAATAAAAACAGAACTGATGCAAATAAAACCCTTTCATTTCAGGCGCTGTGTGGTGGGGAAGAGGTGGTGGTTTTAAGAGGTGTGGGATTGGAGCCAGACTGATGGGGGTTTAATTGTTGGTTCTGCTTCTAGTTATGTAATATGGGAGAGTTACTCTATCTTACTGGGAATCATAATTTGCATCAATAAAATTGAGTTGTTTTTGGAATTTAACATGGCATTTAAAGGGCTTAGCATGTTATCTGGAACAAACCAAGTACTTAATAAGTATCACCCATTATGATGATTATAAGTCATCTCCTGTATTAATGTCTGCTGAAGAACTATTTGCCTTTCTTATTTAGATGCAAAAGTTGTGAAAATTCTGTCCCCAAACCCAATACCTGTATTGGCATTCTTTCCACAGTTCCATTATAGCTTCACCACGCGCCTTCCCTCCCAGCCGCCCTGCCTTCTCCCCTCTTCCCAGGCATTCCTGAGGAGTCTGGACTCCTCTGAAAGACGACTTGATGCCCCCCTACCTGCACGCCAAACAGTAAGCAACTGCTATTTGCCTTGGCTGTTTGCTCGACAGCAACCTACTGCTGGTGGATTCCTGCACTTTTAGAAAGAAAGAACTTTCCAAATGATAGCAAACTTCCAATTACATATTTGCTGCCTTAAATTTATTAGGCCTACTGCAATGAACAAACTGTCCTTGTTACCTGTGTCCAAGAGCAACTGTAGTTTAAAAAAATCAAAATTTTGCCCATTTTTAATATTTGTTTTTCATTTTGAATTTAAGGGAAAAATGCATGAGCCCTTTTTTTCCTAAGGAGGCAGTTGCTCCAATTATTGCCACTGAGGTTTTTTTTCTTTGCCTTCAATCTACCCAAGCGGTATCAGCGGGGCTGACCCTTGACTCTTTTGCTCTGCCCCTCAGAAAACCAATGATAAGGTAACCAACCAGACGATGGTTTGTTATCATGTTGTCTTTGGAGCAGGTATACGTTGACTTGTAAAACAAATCTTCTCTCACGTCTCACTGGAAAATGTTTAAATTTGTTTTCAGTTCAGGATCTATATAGTTCTTTCTTTTGTTAGTGTTTTTAAAAAACATTTCCAAATCCTCTGACTCCATCTTTTTCTCCTTCGGAGAACCTGATCTTTTCCTAGCTTCCAAAAAAAAAAAGGAAAAGAGAAAAGCCCTTGTTTGTCCTCTTTATCTTTTTGGAGGGGAAACAACAAAAACATAATAAAACACCCATACATTTTATCAACAGGAGAGCTCCTCAGCTGGCTTTGGTCTCAGGAGGGTTACTGGTCACTCAGGTGTCGCCTGTGGAGGAGGCTGGGGCTCAGCCCTAGCACGTGCCTGCAGAGCTGCCCGGCAACGCCCAGCATTTCTGGTGACACGGGTTCTAGGCAAGAGGAAGGTGCTCCTCTTCCGCCTCACTAAACACCTGCGAAAGGGCTTTCGGATGTCTACCGGAACATGGGTCTTCGGAGAATAAATCTTTTTGTCTCCCATACCCTTCTAAGTAATGGGCAACTCAGTATTTCTCTGTCATTACTTAGATTCTTTTCTCCTTTGCCTCAGTCCTTTTCTCTGCAGAATCAGTCCCAGGTCACTGAGAGATCTTGCTCCTTCTATCGGGGTGCCAGGAGGCAAGAGCAAATGCTGCTCCTCCTCCTCTGTAAACACAGAACGTCACTGCTCCACACCAGCTAGACAGAACTCTCTTGATCTCTGTCCCCCAGTGCGCCTTTGTTATTCTTGATTTGGATGATACACATACATTGGTTGTAAGAACTGGAGGTGGGGGGGGGGGGGAAGAAATGCCCCTGTCGGGACCTTTAGGATGAAAGACGGTAGAGGCATATTTATGCCCACTCAGAAATAGGAGGGCAGAAATAAAATCTCATTCTTGACCACGGCATCACGTCCACATGCTCCATGAAAACTTCTCTGTCTCCATCAACCGCAAACAGCTGACCCAGGTCTGTGCCGTCCCGGTTCTCCCTCCTCGGCTCCGTCTCCTCAGTGAGGTGCTCTTCCTGTCTGTCTAAGGGGCCATTTCTTAAGGGTTGGGCCTCAGATGGCTTCTCTTGCTCTATCTCCCGTAGAGTCATCTATCCTGTAGAGTCATCTGTCATCAGAATGTCTGCATTTTACTTCTTTTCACATGACTTCGTATTTCTTTATCTCTCACCTTGAATCCCAACCCCATATTTCCCATGACGTCTGCGTGGACAGGGCACTGTCAGCAGAAACGCAGCATTTCTGAAGCAGAGCTCTTCCTCCCACACCCTTCATGGGTCAAGGGCTCTACCACTCGGGCTTCCTGATTCAAGACTTGGGAAAGACCTCACTTAGTCATTCAGTGCCTTAATCTTGTATACCATTTCACCATAATCATTTCCATATGTGTTGTTTTTATCGTAAAGCAGCTTTTAAAAGCTTTTTTCTTACTATGATAGCCATTTTTAAGTACACTCCAGGGAACACAACTAAAGAATACAGAAAAGTATGAAAAAGAAAATATGTCATCAATAATTACACCACTCAGATAATTGTTTTTGTATTTTCAGCCATTGTTTCCTATGTTTTTATCTATTTGTGAATGTGGTAAATTATGGAATCACATAGTTTGCATTTACTGTATTAGTAAAATTTTTAAAACATTTTTGATGTTATTAAATAATTGTTAGTTTTATGGCTTTCAATCAGGTAAATATATTGCCATTTATGTAACCAATCATCTATTAAAATAATTCTTGATAAAAACCAATAAGGCACATAACAAAGGATTGACAGATTTTATAAAATGCAAATTAAAACTCTTATATGGCTAATGACATGAATAAAATTAAAACAAAATGATAAGCTGGGAGAGATTATAAACAACATGTATAACAGAAAAGAGGCAATAAACATAATATAGAGAGTGCCTTTAAAAAGTTTGAAAAAGGCCAAGTATACAGTAGAAAAAGGTAAAAATCTTACAGCAGACAACTCAAAATGATCGAAAAACGAGAAAATATCATAGGTCAAAAATATTGTCTCCTTGTTTTAAATGGCACTAATACTTTATAACTTATATTTTAAACTATTTAGTTAATCCAAAGAGGCTTGAAAGCTGTATTTGAAATCTAAACACTCAGAGATGTTTACAGCTAACACTTTTAATGTATTTTCTATATTTATCCAACAATCAAAAGAAGATCTTTTGATTCCCATGAAAACATCCTTTGCCTATTTTAAATATTTTCTATAGTTATAGCTATAGCACAAAAAAAAATAGAATACAAAAGAAAAACTTGAGAAAATTTAAATATTATAAAGTAATTACAATTGAAAAAAGTAAGTACCATTAGGAAAATTATCACACAAAATAGTTTGGGACAAGAAGTAAAGACATTAAAAATTTTGTCACTTTATTTTGAAAAAGGCACGCTCTGCACGACATTGTCTCTGATGTTTAAAACTACTTCCATTTACTTATCCTTATTCACCCAGCTGACTTTATTTCCCTTTAAAACTGCTCCAACTTTTCAGATATTTCAATTCATGAAGGAGGCATCTTTAGAGCACTCTTTTCTCACAAAAGTTAATTTGATGACTTTTTCTTCCCTTAGCCTCTTAAATAAAATAAAGTCTTTTCTTCCCATATCTTGCTAACCCTTCCTTTTTCTTTTTTTTCTAGTTTTATCCTTTTCTACCCAGCCTTTAAATCTGGGTTTTTGTAAGTTCAGTCCTAGGTTTTGTTCTCTTTCCATTCTATCTTATCTGTTCTATTCTATCTTACCTATGTGGTTTGACTCACTATACTTTAGTCTAAATCAAGTCCTTTTAAAGAGTGGCATTTCTATTTGATCCCTTCTCCTAGCGTCTCGAGGCACATTGGGCCTGGTATTTCTAGACTGAGCCAATCATGTTTGTCTCACTGAACTGTACCTTCTTCCATCCGTTTGCACTGCTCAGGAAAACTAGGTATCCCTAACACCTCTCCTTTCACCTGTGTCTAATTCATCTCTGACTCCTGTTTAATGCCTTTTGTGTTTATGTTCATGAGGAATATTGGTCTATGGTTCATTTCCTTGTAATATCTGTGGTTTTGGTGTCAGGTAATATTGGCATCAAAAATGAGTTAAGAAGTGTTCTCTTCCCTTCTACCTCCTGGAGGAGTCTGTGTAGATTTTTTTTTTAAAGATTTTATTTATCTTTTATTTAGAGGGGAAGGGAAGGAGAGAGGGAGAGAAATATCAATGTATGGTTGCCCCTCGTGAGTCCCCTGCTGGGAACTGGCCTGCAACCCAGGCATGTGCCCTGACTGGGAATCAAACCGTGATCCTTTGCTTCGCAGGCCTGCGCTCAATCCACTGAGCTACACCAGCGAGGGCAATTTTTTTTTTCTTAAATGTTTGGTGAAAATCACCAGTGAAATCATCTAGGCGTGGCATGTTATTTTAGGTTTTGTTTGCTTATGGTATTATAATTAATGTACAACAGACTGTACATATTCAATATAAGAAGATTTATTTCTACAATTTCTTCAAGATATAGGGCTCTTTAGGTTGTTTGTGTGTTTTTGATTAAGTTTTACAGTTTGTGGTTTCTAAGGATTTGTCCATTTCATCCAAGCAGTCAAATATATGGGTATAAAGTACTTCACAGTACTCTCATCCACCCTTTAACATCTATAAAATCCATAGTGATTCTCCTCTTTTAATAACAGATGTTAGTAACTTGTGTGTCTATCTTTTTTCTTGATCAATCTGACTGAAGTGTCTATCAATTTGATTTATCTTTTTTAATAAAACAGCTCCTTTTACAATTGAGCTATGTTCAAAATTTATTTGACCAAAACAAATAAAACTTGCTTTTGCTGAAGAAATATGGCAAATCCACACATATATTCTGCATAGAAATGAATTACTCACAATGGGAAATTTGATGGGATTTTCATATTAAATCAAAGATAGTATCAATTAAATTGTCACCTTATAGTTTCCTAAATTTCACCGAAGACTATAGTTGTGGATCTGGGTAGTAGGAAAGTAATTCAATATCTGACATTAAACTCAATGACATTTTAGGTTTTAGGCTCTGCCTCTCCACCAGTAGCAACACTTACAGATTACACTTTGTTCACTTTCATCTAAAATTGGAGAGAATATAAATTATGGTGTGCTAATTTTTGACATATTGGTTAAATAGTATGTCATATAATATTTACCCAAATGATTAGCAAAAATAAAAATACAGTTCTTTTTTTTCATTTTTTATTGTTGTTCAGTTGTCCCCATTTCCCCCATTATTTTCTCCTGCCCTAACCACTCCCCACCTCCCACATTCGGTCACCCACATTGTCTTGGCCCCTGGGTCCTTTATACATGATCCCTGACTCGACCCTTCCCCTTCTTTTCCACGTTATTCCCATCTCCTCTCCCCTCTGGTCATGTCAGTTTGTTCTTTAGGATACTGTCATTCTCAGTTTTCATGAGGCTAGGATAAAATTAGCAGTCCTGTATACAATCAAAACGAACATAAAAACTACTGTAACCTCTTTGCAAGGAATTTTAAAGCAAGTGTGAAGTGCCTCCACGTTTTCCATTCCATCCAAATCAGTTCTTTTTTTCTGGCAATTATTCTGAGGAATTGGTTACATATGTGAACAAATATAAATATATTCAAAAACGCTCATAGGTCAGTTATTTAACAATTTTTCAAAAACTAGACATAATGTCCAATAACTGGGGACCAACTTTTCAGTAAATTTTAGTAGGTGGAACCAGGTCAAACTGCCATTTTTTTATAGGTTAAAAAGATTGAATATCAATAATTTTATATGCTTCAGTCTACTGGGAGAAACATACAATGGAATATTATGTGGCCACTAAATACAATTACACACGCCATTTCTAATGATGTGAGTAAATAATCATACATTGGCATAATATATACGGGATACAAAGTCATATCTTCAGTATGCCTTCAGATACACACACACACACACCAGAAACCTGTCGTCTTTGGGGATGTATTTTCCTTTCTTATGTTCAACAGTAGCATGGTGTTCTTTTCACAGTCGGGAATGGGTTATTATTAAGCAGAAACACAGGAACTACCATTTTCCCAAATAAAGGAGTACCTGTCTCACAATCTCCAACCTCAAAGAACTCCCAAAGTCAACTCATTTTTTAAATTTTTTTCATCAACTACGAGGAAAAAAAGAACTGGAATAAGTAGGATAATATGGGGATGTTCAGTAGTATGTCTGAAAAGGGGGGAATTCACAGATTTCCAGTGATTATAGGTGACCACTCCCTAAGGAAACATGTCAACCTCTGTCTCCCAAGGACCTGACCACTGCGGAGACAGAGAACCCCACCCACAAATCTACATATCGCCCTAACACGCGAGCTGAGCAGGGCTGTGTTGGGGAACGGTTGTCTGCCAACGCTTACTCCAGAATTCCTTATGAAATCGGGAAAGTACATCTGGAGAACAGGCTAGTTAAGGTTATTTCCCTCATTTGCTACCGAAAGTGAAAACACTGGAAAGCTAGTATCCAATTTTAACTGATAAGAAAAATAAACGGTAGTGAGGAAGGAAGGCTCACTGACTAAATAGAGAGAAGGATTCCCCACTGTGTGAAAAATACTCTGTTGCCAGCCTACTTTTGATTTGCCCATTTCCCCTCCCAAATGCTTTAGAAAAATCACAGATCACATTAACCTTAGGTGACTTATCTCTTCTGACTCAGATACTTACTTTCTGTACATCTCCTGGGCTTGCTCAGGAAAGCCAAAGACAGTTGTATACGATAGTGTTTTGACATTTGTGCATTCCTGGATCTGATGGCCATAATCGCCATTCCAGTCATTTAAAAATGCCATTCAGGCATTGAGATGTATTTCCAGGAAAACACCATAAAGAATATGAATTACCAAATTAAGACTTCTAAATTTTTATTTAGGCAACTGAAGCTGCCAGAAAGATTTTCAAACCAACCCTCTTTATTTATTTTTGAGTTGGAAACTTAAATATTTTTGAACACTAACTAGATTGCTAGAAATTTAGAAGAAATTCTAAATAATGCTGAGTTTACAATTTGAGAAAAAGTAACCACTTCTTTTAGGGAGGTGTAGAATAAGGGCTATCACCGCTGACTTTTTGGCACATTGAGAACTCATAGCAAAGTTTGTGTCTTGAAAGGAGATTTTTCACACTGGTGCAGCCTTAGATGAAAATAATGTTTATTTCCAATTTGCTTGGCTTAAGATTTCCTTCCTTTATTTCAGTCTTTCAACACACCAGCACAATTTTATCCCCCTGCAATGGGGGCTGAGGCATGTAAGGACAAGGTGTTTGTATTGGACTTAGAGATGGCCTTTTTGCTAAGCGGGTTAGAAAGTTGTGTGACTGAGTCCAGAAGTCATAGGCCTGATTCTGACATGGAGCTTCTCTCGTCTCCACTACTTGTCTTTGAAGAAGACCCCAACGAGAGTGAAAATTGGACAGATAAAATTTGATTGGAGAAGAAAGACGCGGAAGTTCAAAAAACAAGATGTCTTGAGTGTGACATGGTGGTAGGAAGAGCTGTGCGGCCCAAGGACAAGGATGCCTGCAGGTGGTGTCAGAAGAGGAGAGACGGACTACGGCAAGGGGCAGGGCCATACTGACTCTATGGGTTTTGCCTAAGGCGGTTGCTGTGGTTGGATCAGAACAAACTGATTCCTGTTACTCAGTAAATAACTCAGAGAGTGGCAGGGCAAGGGCGTGGGCTTGGATTCAGCATTTATTTGCTATACAGCAAGATGGTGGGGTGGGAAGATCAGAAGCCAAATTCTTACATAGGTACCCAAGCTATTGCTATAGTTTTGGGAAAAAAAAATACTCTGGGATAAGCCTCAGGGGTTACCATCATATTATCACAGTGTCTTCTCCATTTAGCTCTCATGCGTGCAACATCAAACAGTGGCAGCTGCACATTCAGTCAGCCAGTGATTATAGGGGAAAACTCCCTAAGGAAACAGGTCAACCTCTGTCTCCCAAGGAGCTAACCACTGCCCTTTTCCATCCCTGGAGACACACTGTGCATATTTTACATCTTGTTCAAGACAGCACATTTTTAAGCAATACTTTGTAAAATTGAAAACAATGAAGACATCCTCCCAATGTCATTTCACAGTTCTGTTCAAGTATCTTAACAACTCTCATCTCATGAAGGCGGGAACTATTAAGAGAGTGAAGAGGAAGGCAGCTTCTGTGGGATCTTGC
>PVKM010011752.1:0-32718 GCA_004027735.1 Carollia perspicillata | reverse complement strand
TCACTGTTTGCAGATGATATGATAGTGTACATGGAAAATCCTATAGACTCTACCCAAAAACTGCTCAACCTAATAAATGAATTTGGCAAAACAGCGAGATACAAAGTCAATGTCCAGAAATCAAAGGCATTTTTGCATACCAACAATGAAACAGCAGAAGCAGAAATCAAGAAAAAAATCCCATTCGATAGAGCAAAAAGGAAAATAAAATACCTAGGAATAAACCTAACCAAGGAGATAAAAGACCTGTATGCAGAAAACTACACAACACTGAAGAATGAAATCAAGGAAGACACAAACAAATGGAAACATATACCGTGTTCATGGATTGGAAGAATTAACATCATCAAAATGTCCATATTACCCAAAGCAATATAAAGATTCGATGTGATACCTGTCAAAGTACCAATGGCATATTTCACAGACAGAGAACAAACACTTCAAAAGTTTATATGGAACCATAAACGACCCTGAATAGCAGCTGCAATTTTGAGAAAGAAAAACAATGTAGGAGGGATCACAATACCTGATACCAAACTGTATTACAAGGCCACGGTAATCAAAACAGCCTGGTACTGGCATAAAAACAGGCACATAGACCAATGGAACAGAACAGAGAGCCCAGAAATAAACCCAAGTCTCTACAGTCAGTTAATATTCAACAAAGGGGACAACACCATGAAATGGAGTAAAAATAGTCTCTTCAACAAATGGTGTTGGGAGAACTGGACAGCTACGTGCAAAAAAAAAAGAAACTCGAGCACCAACTTACACCATACACAAAAATAAATTCAAGATGGATAAAAGACTTAAAGGTAAGCATGACACCATTAAAATCCTAGAGGAGAACATAGGCAGGAAAATCTCAGGTATCTCAAGCAGCAACATTTTTACTGATATGTCCCCCAGAGCAAGGGATATAAAGGAAAGAATAAACAAATGGGATCTCATTCAAATAAAAAGCTTCTGCACAGCTAAAGAAAACAGCATTAAGATAAAAAGAGACCCAACTATATGGGAAAACATATTTGCCAATGAAACCTCGGACAAGGGTTTAATCTCCAAAATATATGAAGAACTTTCATGACTCCACTCCAAGAAGATAAGCAACCCAATTAAAAAATGGGCAAAGGAATTGGACAGGCATTTCTCCAAGGAGGACATACAGAGGATTCAGAGACACATGAAAAGATGCTCAATATTGCTAGCCATCAGAGAAATGCAAATTAAAACCACAATGAGATACCACTTTACACCGGTCAGAATGGCCATCATAAACAAAGCAACAAACAACAAGTGTTGGAGAGGATGTGGAGAAAAGGGGACATTAGTTCACAGCTGGTGGGATTGCAGACTGGTACAACCACTATGGAAAACACTATGGAATTTTCTAAGAAAACTAAAAATGGAACTGCCTTTTGACCCAGCAATTGCACTGCTAGGTTTATACCCCAAGAACACTGAAACACCAATCCCAAAGAACCTATGCACCCCAATGTTCATAGCAGCACAATTTACAATAGCCAAGTGCTGGAGGCAACCTAGGTGCCCATCAGTAAATGAATGGATCAAAAAACTATGGTACATAAACACAATGGAATTCTATGCAGTAGAAAGAAAGAAGGAGCTCCTACCCTTTGTGACAGCATGGATGGAACTTGAAACCATTATGCTAAGCGAAATAAGCCAGGCGGTAAAAGACAAATACCCTATGATCTCACCTTTAACAGGAACCTAAGCAACAAAAGAAACAAGCAAGCAAAATATAACCAAAGACATTGAAATAGAAAACAGGATGACAGTAACCAGAGGGGAGAGGGGAGGGAATTTCAGGGGAAAAAGGGATTATAGGAACAAGTATAAAGGACACATGGACAAAAACTAAGGGGGGTAGAAATGGGAGGGAGGTGGGGAGCACGGGGGGGGTGGACTGGGATGGGAGTAAAAGACAAAAAACTCTATTTGAATAACAATTAAAATAAAATTTTAAAAAATTCAAAAAAAATAAAATAAAAAAACCTATACAGTTTTGCCAAAATATTTTTAATTTAGAAAGTGAAACCAAAACCCCTTGGCACATCGTGTGCCTATTTAATTTTAATATACTAATTTTAACATTTTACTTGTCAGCCTAGTAAGGGAGAAATTATGTTTGTAAGACACAAAAAGATAGCAGCCATTTTAATATAGCAAAAGCATGTGTGACTATGCATTCACACTCTAAGCCATCAAGACCACTTGTTCACAGGATACATTTGAACTCCAGAATTGCAAAAGAAAAAATGTTCACATTGCTTATAGAAATGGTACATTATAGAACAGCAAGGAATAAACTAAACAAATAACAAAGGTACATAAAACCCCTTGACACCAAAGACTGATGAAGAAAAAAATTAATAAATTGGGACTTATCAAAATTAAAGCCTTTCATTCTGTAAAAATCACTGTGAAGATTATGAAAAGAACAGCTATGGACTGGGAGAATATAGCTGCAAACCACACATCCAACAAAGGACTAGTATTTAGAAATATATACAGACCTCTCAGAACTCAACCGTAAAAAAAATCCAACTAGAAAGGACACATGGACAAAAACTAAGGGTGTGGAAATAGGGAGGTGGGGAGCACTGGGGGGGTAGACTGGGACGGGAGTAAAAAACAGAAAACTGTACTTGAATAACAATTAAAATAAGAAAAAATAAAAATAAACAATATCCTCAAAAAAATCCAACTAGAAGATGTACAAAAGACATGATCATACATTTTTACTAAAGAGGATACAGAGATGGCAAATGAGCATGCAGAAGATATTCAACATCATTAGCTATTGGGGAAATGCAAATTAAAACTGCAACAAGATATCACTAGACACCAATCAGGATAGCTAAAATAAAGAATAGTAATGCCGCCAAATGCTGGTCAGGATAAGAAGCATTCATAATTCAGATGTTGCTGGTCGGAATGTAAAATGGTAAGCTACTCTGGCAAACAGTTTGGCAGTTCTTCATAAAACTAAACATGCAAGTAACACACAACTAAGCATTTGTACTTGGGCATCTATCCCAAAGAAATGGAAACGTATGTTCACGTAAAAAAAAAAGTACAGGATTGTTCGCAGGAGCTTTATTTATAACAGGTTTAAAACCAAAAACAGTAAACAGCCAGATGTCCTTCAAAGGGTGAATGTTTAAAAAATAAACTAGTATATCCACACCATGGACTATGACTCAACAATAAAAATGAACTATGAATACAAGTTACATTCCCTGCATGAATCTTCAGGGAATTACATTGAGTGAGAAAAAAAGCCAACGTCAAAAAGTTACATACTGTATGATGCCATTTATATAGCATTCTTGAAATGGTAAAAGTATAGGCATGGACAACAGATTAGTGGTTACCAGGGGTCAGGAAGGGAATGAGGAAGGGAGATGGCTACAGCTACAAAATGGTGATGGAACAGTTCTGTATCTTGACTGTGGTGGTGGTGGTTACATGAATTTAACCATGTGATAACACTGCACAGAACTAAACACACACACACATACAAAGTAGTGTATGTAAAACTGATTATCTCAGAACCGGGTGGATAGATTGTATCTATTTCAATTTTCTTGTAATGTTCTACCAGTTATACAAGATGCTACATTTGGAGAAAAGTTAGATAAAGTATATTATTTCTTGACAACTGTTTAAGAATCTACAACTATCTGAAAAACAATTAAAAGAGAAAGAAAAAGGAGTATAGATGGAAGGGAAGAGGAGAAAAATGGGAACAACTGTAACAGCTTAAACAGTAAATAAATAAATGATGCCCTGGCTGGTGTGCCTCAGTTCATTGAGTACCAGCCTGTGACCCAAGAGGTCATGGGTTCAATTCCCAGTCAGGGCACATGCCTGGGTTTCAGGCCAGGTCCCCATTATGGGGTCGCCAGAGGCAACCACACATTGATGTTTCATTCCCTCTCTTTCTCCTTCCCTTCCCCTCTCTCTAAAAATAAGTAAATAAAATCTTTTAAATAAAATAAGTAAATGAAGAAATAAAATAAAAATTAATTTTAAAAAAGAAAAGGAAAAGAGTATATAAGACTAGCCTGAGTTAGGAGTGGGGAAAACAAGTTTTATTTTTGCTAAAGCCTCAGCAATTGAAAGGTAAGGAATAACAACAAAAAAGGAATGCTAGTCAATTAACACAGTCATTCACGTCCTACCCTATAGAGTTCAATATCCTCAGGACTTTATGTCCATGATGTGACTGTTACTGTTGTTGTTGTTAACAAAAATAAACTGACCATGCATCTATCCCTCCACAACCCCCACCACTATCAGTACCATACCAGACTAAACATATAGTAGGGTTGTCTTACCCATCATATCCTGGTGGCCTGGCCAAAAAAAAAAGTGACAAATGAAAGAACAAGATAAATTAATTGAATGAATAAATGAATGAGATGTCTGCATATTCTTTTATAGATCTTAGTCAATTATGGTTACAAGGCAGTACTTATACATCCCCTTACAAATGCCTAAAAGCCATGAACATTTTTTTAAATTTTATTTACTTATTTTTAGAGAGGGGGAAGGGAGAGAGGGAGAGAAATATCAATGTGTGGTTGCCTCTCATGTGCCCCCGACTGGGTACCTGGCTTGCAACCCAGGCATGTGCCCTTTCTGGGAATTGAACTGGTGACCCTTTGGTTCACAGGCTGGCACTCAGTCCACTGAGCCACACCAGCCAGGGCCCATGAACATTTTAAAACTGTGGTATGCACACATTTTACTTGCAAACAGAAACTAGCAATACTTGAATTTTGTAAAATGCTTCCCAATTTAAAGATTTCCACATAGAATATAATCATTTCATAAGGATGAATTAAAAATTATGTATATAGCCCCAGCTGGTGTGGCTCAGTGGATTGAGTACAGCCAGTGAACCAAAGGGTCACTGGTTGGATTCCAGTCAGGGTACATGTCTGGATTGCAGGCCAGGTCCCCAGTGGGGAGTGTGTGAGAGGCAACCACACACTGATGTTTTTCTCCCTCTTTCTCCCTCCCTTCACCTCTGTCTAAAAATGAGTAAATAAAAGTCTTTAAAAAAAAGAATTGTGTATATATAAATTGGAAGTGGTATATAACAGATCTTTGAAAAAAGCATTCTAAACTACTGGTATAGATAATTATATACAGGACAGCCTCTATGCAAACTGCATCAGTAGATTGATTACAAACTGGGGCACTTATGGATCATCCTGTCAACCATCAAGACGCTTTTACAGATGCAAAAACTAAGAGACCTAAAGTGATTTGTTGAAGGTTATACAATTATCTAGAGCTAGAACTGAACCTGAGCCTCTCCAGGGTCCCAATTCATTTCTCACTGAATTGGGCAACACTCATTTCTTCACCCATCCCACTCCTACCGAAAACAAACATCTTAATTAATATAAATGACTACTTTTTTTAAAAGAGATTTTTTTTGGGGGGGCCTGAATTTGCTCAAGATTTTCACTGTTGTGTAAACCTTCTGTGGAATTTTAGGTGTCAAATTACTTCTCACATCAGAACAATAAGGTACACTTTATTCTATGGTGCAAGTATCATACTAACAGTTTAATGTTTCATCCTCCACCTAAATGGCAGATAGCATGTTAATTCTTACAGGAGTCATATATCTTACATTTGAGCAGCTTCAAAGCAAAACATGAGCTATTTTACAATCCAGGGAAGAGGCCTTCACTATTAAAACCTTGATATGTTCATCCACAGTACTGTAATTGAATCTCCAGTTGCATGCAGCTTTATGTATCAAGAACATAAAACTATCTGAGGCAAAAGAAACAGTAAAGTGACAGTAACTACTGGGGAATGGTTGATTAAACCATAAAGGAGACTGCTTACTCTTTCAAAGGGATTAATTTAATTGCTATTTTGCCCTTATTCTGCATCTCACCGCAGTGATGATTGTTTTAAGGTCCAAGAGCAAACAGAGCAAATTCATTACAAGAGGGTGAAAAACATGCCTTTGGAGGAGATGCTGGAGTGAGGAGGTGAAATGACGTTTTATTTAAAATATGTTACCCCTTGATGGGGCTTAGGCAATGAATCATACTCTCCTCGATTTTTCTATGCGCTATAGACACCAGCGACAGTTCTTTCTGTAAGGACTGAAATGAGAAGAAAAGGAAGTGAATAAAGCTAATGCTAAATATATAGCACCCACCGGGACAGGGATATCGATAGAATAGGAAAAAATAAGACCATGCTTCTGCTAAAATCCAGCTATTTTCTAACATTCATAAAAATACGGAAGCTGAGAGGATATCGAAAGGCATCCCTCACATTCGAAGGGCGGATGCTTCTAGAGTAAGAGAGACATGCTTACCCTCGGATATTGATCGAGCCAGAGCGCACAAAATGGAGCTGAGGTGCAGGGGCGCCCTAAAGGTCATGGGGAAGCCTGGCAGGCTCTTGATATACTCTTTTGGAAATGATCATGGCAAAGGGTAGTACCCCGATCGGAAAGATGATCCTGGCTCTCTAGGGGTGGTAAGCGGCACAAGAGACAGGCCAGGGTTTCGAGAAGCCCAGACTTGAGTAAAGGGGAAGGTACAGAGATCTCGGGGACCTTTCCCGCACTGGGGAAGAAAGGCGGATAGATTGGGCTCAAGAAGGAAGGGAGCCAATTCCGGGAACGGGAACGTTCTCCCAAATGCCTCTGGAGTCAGGTGTGGGACAGCGGCGCCGCTGAAGCTAGGGCCCGGAACTTTACAGGACAGGGGTGCCGGTGCCGCAGCCTCACCAGCGGGGGTTACTCACCCGAGGCGTTGTCCAGGTGTTTGCGCCTGGCCCTCAGGAAGCTGGCGGAAGAGAGCCGCGTGTCCGTGTCCGCTGGAGCTGGGGCGAGTGCCGGCACGCCGGAGAAGCCAGAGCCACCCCCACCAAAAAAGTAAAAAAAAATCCCACAGCAGCGCGCGCACCCGCAGGGCCTGCGGAGGCGGGGTTAAGAGAGGCGCGGCGCGAGCCCGGAAAAGACGCGCCTGGAGGGTGGGCGGAGTGTGGACGTGTGGTGGTGCGGCAAGGCCCGCCGAATCGCCTGCGGCCCGCCGCTCGGCCCACCCACGCTCCCTCCCAAGACGTCAGCAGAAAAGGCGGGGCCGAGCCTGCGAGGAGCCGCGTTGGAGAGGTGCTGCGGGGGAGGTGCGTGAGCTAACGGCGCCTTCCCCGCAAGTCCAAAGGTCTAGCTCCCGCTTCCGAGCCGCTTTTGCTGGGCTGGCTCGCCACGTTATCCAGAGCGTTTTTAAGGTCAACGCCTATCTGATTTCAGCGTGGTGCGAAACCGGACCACGCCCGCGTTTGTCTTGGCTTCCCAGGATTAAAGTTCCTATCCGGTCATCTTTCGGCTGCCATTTAAAGATACTATTTTTTGTTTTGGCTTTCACTCCCCATCCTTCAGAGACAGATATGACCGATCTGATTAAAGACACCTTCCACGTCCATGCTTTAAAACCCCAACTCCCTCCCGCGAACGAAATATCAAAAGGATGCAGGGTCATTACTTTATGGCTCCCATATACACGATGGTGTAAAGGCAAGACAATCCACAACTGATAAGGAAAAGTCACGGCAGCGCCGTAACACCTCACTGGACCTGATCGTTACTTATGAGCTAGTCCTACAAATGCTGTTCCCAAGAGATTAAAGAAATGGCTGTTAAAAATAAAATTCCGGAGAACGGTCTCCAAACTGCAAAATGGACAGGCCATATTTGCAAATGAGCCATGACAAATAATATATCAATAATAATAATAATAATAATAATAATAATAAAGTGCCAGTATTACGGAACCCTGATGCGTAGGGAGGACTAGCTTCCTCTTCCTGCTAGTAATGGACATTTCATTTCACTTGCTATTTTTCGGTTTCACATTACCGGAGGTAACAATGCGCAGTGTGTGTCACCGCCTCACATTACAGGCTAGAGCCCTTCTAAACCTTTAGTTTGCATCTGAATCATTTGGGGTGCTAGTTAAAATATGGGTACCTGGAGCAACAACCCCCAAGTATTGTAATTCAGATCTGAGTGGAGCTGAGAAATTTTAATTTTTAATAAGCATTCCAGGTAACACTATAGGTGGCTGGAGGCTCACAATTAGAGAACATAGACTTATAGCTTTTGTATTACTACTGTGAAGTGGGATAACCCATCCGTTTTCCAACAGGCTCACCCACTTACATATAGTATGCCTATAATTATTGTTATGGCAGTCCTTTAATTTCATCTTTCCATTGACCTAGAAACTCCAGGAATTCAAAGAATTTTAATGTCATGTTTATTTTACAAGATCTTGCTGTAATACCAAAAATAAGTAATCATTTGTCAGCTATATAATTCAATGAGTACCTATAATGTACAGCAGTTCTGGAATAATGTGGTTCATTCAATGTCATTTCATTATAATGTTGGTGAGATGCATGGGAACTTAAGTCTTGTTTATATCAATTAGCCTTGGGTAAAACTGGTTTCTTTATACCTCGTTTTTGCTTACACTTGCAGAGCCTATTACTGATGAAGTTGAGTGAAGACACTGTACAGAGAGCACTGTCATCTATAGTCAGTTAACACAAGTGAAATCAAAGAAATGATCCTTGCCCTCAACACACTTAGTGCCCAGTTATGGCATTAAAATACAGAAATATTACAGACCCAGTGTAACACATCAATCTGTTAGACCAAGATGAAAAAGAACTTGTAATGAAAGAGTACTTTTGTCAATTTTCTTTACTATCAGTCACTTAGCCCAGACTTTTTCAATCGTGTGATTTCCTCTGAACACTGTCTCAGTTTTTGTTTGTATGTATTTGTGCAAACCTGTGTACATACATGAGTGTATAATATAGATATATTTATCAGACCAAGTAACTACTTGAATTTTCAAGATCTTTATCACTTAAGCCAGGGGTATCAAACCCATTTTCACCAGGGGCCACATCAGCCTTGTGGTTGCCTTCAAAGGGCTGCAATAATTTTAGGACTGTATAAATGTAACTACTCCTTAACTGTTAAGGGATTGAAAGTACTTTCAGCCCTTTGAAGGCAACTGGGAGGCTGATGTGGCCCGTGGTGAAAATGAGTTTGACACCCCTGAGTCTTAAGCTATTCATTAATGCTGACAGTTCTGCCTTTTTATTGCCTACCATAGGTCACCTTTTCCTCTACAGCGTATCCACACTGTTTCTAGCTTTTCCTTTTTCATTTTTTCAGGATCAAAACAAACCTTGTTTAATTTCTCGTCATCAGAAACCCTCCAGAACTACTATCCAGGAGCAAAACATTGCCCCTGCCTGCTGTCTGACATTTTAGAGAGAACATTTGCACCATTGTTTACCAGTTAGGAAGACAGGATTATTATCCTTATTTTACAGATGGAGAACCAGATGCAGTTCAAATGACTTGTCCAGTCACACAAATAACTAGTAGTAGAGCTTGGATTTCGTACCACAGTTCTGATTACTCCTGGACCAGGATATTTGCCATTACATCATGCTTCCTGGATAGTAAATCCTCCCCAGAACTACCAACACAATTAGAAACAGAAAAGAAAAACATATGCAAATTGCTAAGAGTTAGGAAATCGTACAGTACAATTGACAGATTCAAAATACAACATAAAAGGCATTGAACACATGAAAATTAAACCGTTTGAAGCCAAGCAGAACTGAACTGAACAGCTCTGTTAGCAGGTACTGATATTTAGGACTCGCCCATTTACTCTCCTGTAATAAGAAGCTGAAACAGATAGCCTGGCATTAGTTATTTATGGAAGGGCAGAAAACAACAGTTCTTCATTGACTGGGGAACAAACTTTTGCACGTTTAACATATTTCACAGGTTTGTAAAATAATAATTTCCTCCTGTGGGGGAATTTACAAGCAGCAGAACTTTATAATAATATTTCCACAGTCCAGTTATGTTTTGTCATTAATAAGACTTTATTTTTTTTCAGACTGAATAACCAGACCAAATATTGTCTCCCATGGCATGTCTGAAACAACTGATGAAATCAGAAACCTAGACAGAAGATGATCTCACTGTGAGTATAAATACTAACCCAAGCTACTCCTTTAAAAAGTGCTCAAAGGCATAGTAGTTCTAAATGTTCTTTTTTTAAGAAATCATTCTTTCATGTTTTCAAATAACCATTTCTTTTTATTCCAGTACATTTTACAGGGTTTTTTTTTTATTTAATCAAAAAACCAAAACAAATGGAAAAACATCTAATGCTTCTGGATGGGAAGACAGTATGGTAAAGAGTCAGTTCTTCTGAAATTAATCTATAAAGTCAGTGCAGTTCAGATCAAAATTTTAGCAGAGTTTTAATGGACCTTAATTTCAGTGTCTCTCACTAACTTGCTCTTTGTCTTTGTAAAAGTGAAAGAGACTTTACTTTGGGCAGTGAGCACACAATGCAGTGTGCAGATGATGTGTTGTTGAGTTTTATTCACCAATGTCATCCTAATGAATTCAATTTTTTAAAAAAATCAAACTCCTATTCTCTCTAAATAAAATCCTCTGCAGTACCCTTGTAAAGCGTTTTACCAACCTTCCCAAAAAGAAAAAAAACACAAAATATAGACATTATCCGTAAGGCCAGAAGCAAAGGAAGTGGGCTGTGGCAGTCAAGTCTTCAACAAAGTTACCTTTGGTGTATTTTCATCCGCTTTCTGTAGCTATTCTAGCCTAGTTTAGGGGGAAAGCTCATCAATATGGTAACACACCTTAAATTTCTCTTTATTTTCTTTCTGTTTCACATAAAAGCAGATTCTATTTCATCTCCCATTATTAAAAAGCAGGTCAAATAATAATAAAATTCAAAAGTGTCCCTTTTTCTGAATCGTTAACGGTTTGAAGCCATGTAGGGGCAGAGTAGCAGGATAGGAACCATATGGGCTTTGAACTTGGACCACCCTAGACCTTGTTACATAACTTCTTCAGCGCCTCGGCATCCTCATCCGTAAATTGGGGATAATAATGTTACCTCATACATAAGGCTCTTCTGAGGGAGGATTAAATTAAATCATGCTCATAAAATGCCTGGCTCATGGCAAGTGTGTAGTAAATGGTGGCTGCTAATTATCAAGTCCAGTCTTCTCATTTTACAGATGAGAAAAAAAGGGAAACTAGAATCAAAACTCTATTATACCACACAAGTCTCTCTCCAGATTCTCTTGTTTATTCAATGCCATTCTTTAAAGCTAAGGGCTAAATTCCTTAAGGAGTGGTCTACAACCACCACCTTCATTTGCATTTATTGAATCGCTCTGTGATCTCCAAGCTTATCTCCATTACCTTCAATCCTTTAAATACATTCTTTGATAATGCCTTCTATGAAATGGACAAACCCCATCATTATACCTAGATATTCACTGTGCATCAACCTTTGAACATTTATTCAAAGCAATCCTTCAAACTAAATGCTATAATAAATCTGTCTCCTTCACTTAGACCATATATGGCACCTGGTGCAGGCCAAGTTATTATCATTCAAATGGAAAATCTTTAGTGATATATTTGAATAGTAATAGCTACCAGTTGTTGAGTACTTACTATGTGCCAGGCATTGTGCCGAACACTTTACATATATTACTTCATTTTACCCTTATAATAACCCTATGAGTTAGATGCAATTATTTCAGAGGAAAATGTGCATATGGCTGAATAAGTGATGTTTCAGATGTCCATCTCTTATAAACCCACGTAGAAGAGACGCAAAGTCTCATTTTGGAACATCCTGCTTCTATAGCAGGGGGAACCCTCCTATGAAAAGACATTTAAAGCAAATACCTTGAAGGTAAACTCATACATTTGGAAAATCACTCTTGGCTATGATATGTATGTAATCCATATCATCTATACAGGTAGCTTTTGGGATTGGTGGCTAACATCAACTTTCTGCAACTTCTTTTCAATGGTGTTTATGAAGTAATAAACTTCTGATTTTGTTGTCACTGGGCAAAATTTAGGTGTGACAATCTAGATCAGCTTATGAATAACTTCTTACCTGTGACTATTCTCTCTCTTTATGGAGCCATGGTGCAAAGTAGGCTCTATGTAAAGCTCTCTAAACTCTTGATAACTGTTCATCAATTTGCATGGACTAATATATTCCTTAAAGGCTATTCACAAAGCAATTTTTCACACAGTAAGTCTTACTTTTCCACTGATTGTCTCTTTTAAAAAAGATTTTATGTATTTATTTTCAGAGAGGGGAAGGGAGGGAGAAAGAAAAGGAGAGAAATGTCAATGTGTGGTTGCCTTTCTTATACCTCTCTGCTGGGGACCTGGCCAGCAACCCAGGCATGTGCCCTGACTGGGAAGCAAACCTGTGACCCTTTGATTTGCAGGCCAGCAATCAACCACTGAGCCACACCAGTCAGGGCTGATTGTCTCCTTACTGTTTTTTATTACGAAAGACGTACATGTTTGTTTCCTTTGTTGAATCATAAATACATAAAGTAAAAAAATCTCTGATCCCATTCTGCAGAGATAACAGTGAACAGTCTTTCCAATTGTTTGTCATGCATATATACAGTCACATATACTTATTTTATTCACAAAAAGAGAATACATTATACATATTGCTCTACAAATTACTTTTACTCACTTAATACATCAGAACCATAATTTCATGTAATTATGTTCATATGTAGATATCTAAAAAAATATAATTAATACTTCTTTTTACTATTACACAGTATTCATAGTATGGATATACCGTAATATATTAGTTATATCCTTACTGATGAACATTCAGGATTTTGCCCTAATTTTTCAAAATACTCCACCTAATATCCCTATGCATAGGTGAATTTGCTCAGTTATATAGAGGACCTCCACAAGTGGAAATGATGCTGTATCAAAGAATGTGTGCATTTTGCCCTGGTTGGTGTGGCTCAGTGGATTGAGTGCTCTCCTGCAAACCAAACATCACTGCTTTGATTCCCAGTCAGGGCACATGCCTGGGTTGCAGGCCAGGTCCCCAGTTGGGGAGCGTGAGAGAGGCAACAGATCGATGTTTCTCTCCTTCTTCTTCTCCCTGCCCCCTCTCTAAAAGTAAATAAATAAAATCTTTTTTTAAAAAAGAATATGTACATTTAAAAATTTTTTTAATATAGTCAAATTGTCTTTTAAAAGGGCCAAACCAATTTACACTTCTACTTAGATTATTAGTGCCATTTTTCTCATATTCTTGAAAACATTGAAGATTAATAATCTTTAAAAATCTTGCCAACCCAATACACAAACAATTCTATCTCATTGTTTAATTTACTTTTTATTAAATGTTTGATAACTTTAATATCTTCTTCTAAAGTAATAACTATTACATAAAAAATATAGAAAACACCAAAAATACCAAAGAATTTTTTTAAAATCCACATCTGCTGCCCATGGAGAGCCACTATTAATATTTTTATCTATTTTTACTAGTTTCTTCTTATGCATATTTTCCCCAAAATTGGAACCATTCTATACACGTAGTATCGTGTGGTTTTTTCCTTTGATATTTATTTTAACATGAGCTCCCCTTCATGTTATTTAAAAGTTTTTTAAAAATATGTTTAGGGATGCATAATATTCTAGCACATAGGTGTCATATAATTTATTACCCAGTCTCCTATTGTTTGTGGAACATTTAGGATAGTTCTGAAATTTATACTGTACTATAAATGATGCTGTTATAAGCATTCTTGATTAGAAATTTGTTTCTCTCAAATTAGTTTCTTAAAATAACTCCTACATGGAGACTTGGTGAATCAAATGATACATTAGAAGGTAATTGACTCATATCAACAAAACACTTTTTCCTCTGACTTTCAAAAGAAATTGCCAACAATTAATCTGTAGTAATTGATAAATAGGCCCAATAAGAAAGCAAGTGCATATACTGCTCTGCTGTACAATCGTAAAGTTTATTTTAAATTAAATTAAACAATTCTTGAAATAAGTCACCAACACAAAATCATGTTTAATTCAAGGTAGCTAGGTTGTTTCTTTTAAGATTTGAGTTTGGGTAATTTTTTGACAGGAGTACATTTTAACATTCTACTAGGGAAAAAATCCGGGGAGAGACAGTTTAATTGAACAGAACACACTACCTTCAGCTGCAATCAAACTTCCCTCTCCCACACCCCTACTCTACCTTGTTTCCCAGCATTTTGCAGAAGCTGCTGATTTTTTTGAAAATAAACAAGCTGACCTAGAGCTGAGAAAAAGACTAAATATGGAAACCCAAGGGAAGTACTGATGCAAAGTGCACCTGTAAGGGAAAACCGAGGTTACGGAAAAAATATCAAAAACAGGTCCTTAAATGATGCATATCAGACCAGTTCTGTAATAAACTTCTGTAATAATAAATTTTGACAGAACCTGTATCTTATCTACTACAGTTTTTAAACATTTGAAAAACCTCCAAAATTGGGAATAAATTCCAATGCAAAGACCATGTCAGCTACTTTCATCTAAGGCTTTGTATTTTAATCCCAAAATCATCAACAAACTCATGCTATGCTGTACCTAAATGTAATACCTTTCCCAGATACAATAGATTAACTCTTCATCAGGGGGCTGTAGTTGCCAATTGTCGTCTTTTGGCAATGAGAGCTCCCTGGGTCCTGTGTTAGAAGGTCAGGAGGAAAACCCCTACGGGGGCAAAGCAGAAGCACTTTACCATTTATTACAACTTTTCCTACAAGTGAATGGGGGGATTCAAAACCCAGTATCCTCCTTAAGAAAATAAAATGCATTCTCAATTAAGTGAAAGCCAAGGTGTCCTTATTTGGAGCAGAGAAGTTGTAAAATTTAAGACTGGAAATGCTCAGGAGATGAGAAGCATTTTAGCCACTGACTGGGGTATCATGCTGTGTCCTGTATGAGCTAGTTGTGCTCCATGTGATAAATAAACATATAGGACACACATTGCAAAATGTAGATTAAGAAACCTCAGGGCAGAGGGCAGATATCACACATACAAGTGTACCTAGGCACTTGGCCAGTACACAAAGAGGAACATGGCCTCAGAACTTGGAAGCCTGTGTTCCTGGGCCATTTTTTTTCCTTTTTAACTTATTCTATTGTTACAGGTTTAAACTGAGGCAACAGTTTTAATTTCTATACATGCAAACAAAGAAAGGGTTTATTTGCCTTTGAAATTTAAAGTATATAACACATGAACTTCTTAACTAGAAATTTAAAGCTGTAAAGGACTTTAAAGTTAATCTAGAGTCCAATCATTCATTTACTTACAAATGAGTAAACAGGGGCTCCAAAAGGTTAGGTAACTTACCCAAGGTTATGAAACTTGTTATTTCAGAACTGGTGCCTGGAACGCAGATCTCCTGACCCTCAGCTCAAAACTCATCCTACTTTGCCACATTGCCTACGTCATATCAATTTCCCAGAGGTTTGGTGATTTAATCATAAGTAAAAGTACCATAATCATGCTTATTAAAGTGCTCTGAATTTCTAGGAAAAAAATTCAGGAATATCTAAGGAAAACAGGAAAATATGGTTTGTTCAATTTATTTGGAACATGTTTAAGAAAGCAAGTAGAAACTTTGAGGGGAACAATGATTTCTTCTTTTTTACTTAATTTTGAGGGAAAAAGCAAACTTTTCCAATACATTTGTCGATTGTCTTCATGTGCTCAATCTACTCCACAAAAATCCACTCCAGGTTTCAACCTCCTTCTTACCCAGTGAATACACAGAGTTCAGCGTCACCTTCCCCATCTGCCACTGCTTCCTTATTTCCTGTTTGCACTTTTATGATATTTCATTTAACTGTATCAGCAAATATTCAAGGTCTGTAAGAAACAATATCAGAAAGCAACTTTCGTGTTGGAGAAAATGTGAGATTCTCAAGGGTTGGGCCCAGGAAGACCCATGACTCATTTTCTGAGAGTAAATATTTTCTACATCTGCACAGGACCTTAAGTCCTAAACCTTCAGCTTCAGTATTGATGTTTTTCTTATGTCTTCAAGGGGTTTTCTGCTTCTATTAAATGGGAAAAATCTAGAAATAAAATTGCAATATTTTAAAAGTCAATATAAATTTATAATTACGTGAAAAAATTCTTTATTTACATGCACTATAACACATATAACCATTTTATGATCTAACAAAATTTACATACCATGTAGTTTGTTCCTGAGTGATGAAGCATTCAAGCTGTAAATGATTCTTTTGAAGTATTCCATATTTTAAAATGTTACTTCCCTATTTAATTTTTTTCTTAGGCTTAAAAAGCACAAAGAAATTCCTGCAAATTTAGAATTTCAAAAAAAATGTAAAGCTTTACTCCAAACTCATTCATCCATCCATTCAGACATTCAACAAATATTTAGTGTGATTCTGGGCCAGACTGGGTGTATGGCACACAGGTATAAGCTGAACTAGAGAGACATGGTTCTTGCTCCTAGGGAGCATGTATGCTAATGTAGAAGACAACCACATAAGATAACTTCAGAAAGTGGTAAATGATATGGACAACAGAAAACTATGAGATCAAGAGTATATTTTCTATAAAGATGTGCTTTGAATAGGGTGTTAGGAAGTACTTTGCTGAAGAAGTGATATTTGAACTGAGATGAGAATGATGAAAGGGAGCCAGTCATGCCCAGCTTTAGGGGAACAGTAGTCCAGGCAGAAGGATCATCAAATGCAAAGGTCACAAAGCCAGTCAGGGCTTGGGCCTTGTACAGCTGGATGGATCAATAAAGCCAAGGGCAGAGGGGCCTGGAAAGAAGACAGAAAGTTGGGAAGACCCTGGTTTTCAGGATTTTATAGGCTAGGGTAAAGAGTCTGATTTTACTCAAGTATACTTATGCTCTGGAATGTCTTTCAACCCCAACAATAATGTGGCCAAAAGGGGGTTAATCACATGCACTCACACAGATGTGTGCACGTGCATGCTGTTTAAAAGGGGACATACGAAGACAACTATACCTCTCTGTGGTTGTAAGAAATTAATTTGATCAACCTGGAAGATTATTCTCTTCCTCTTTAGTTCACAGTTTCTCTAACTCATCACTGTTGGCATTTGTGGCTTTTATTTGGGGAGCTGTCTTGTGAATTGTAGCATGTTTAACAGCAACCCTGGTCTCTACCCACTAGATGACAGTTAACACTCCTCTCCCAAGGTTGTGACACCCATCACCAGACAACTTCCCATATTGCCGAATGTCTTGAGGGAGTACAAAATTGACTTTGGTTCAGTGCCACTGTTTTAGTTCAAGTCAAGGAAATGAAAAAGTGCCATGTAGAGGAGGTCAACTTGAAGGAAATGGCATTTTTGTAAAATCTCATCTTTCACACCTCCAAGTTCATTTCAAAGCTTGATTCCTGAAACTCATACACTGGTGCTAAGTAAATATTCAGTAAATTTATTCAATGCAGAGTACAAATGTGTACATGCTGAACCATTTCTTTTCTTTAATGTCAGAGTGGTAGGTGGAGGATACCACTGGATTTGAATAGTCTGAGTATAGTTACACTGCCCCAACTTCCCAGCTCATTTTGTTTATACAAAGCCTTAGAGAGACTAAACATCCTATTTTATGTTTAGATAAAACCAAAACAATTATTCATTTTATACATTCCAAGAAACTTATCTGAAAACACAACTTTTATTTACTGACTTCAATTATAAAAATTAGAGCTGCATTTCCATATGTAGCACCTAACAGAATAGAACATCAAAGACTCTAGAGCAGGGTTTCTCAGCGTTGGTGCTATTGACATTTGGGGCCAGATAACTTCCGTTGTGAGAATCTTCCCTGTGCCTTACAGGACAAGCATCCCTGGTCTTTGCCACTAAATGTCATAAGTGCCTAACCCAGATCCCTTACAAAAATGTAAAATGTCTGCAATAAGTATCCTGGAGTCCATTTGAATGTAAATAAATGATGAATAAATAAATATGGGAGAAGAGACAAATCTCCCTTACAGAATTCCAGTAATTTTCTGTAGACACTGCCCCTGCCACCAAGGAGATAGAGGGGATGGTGAGTTACTCACCATGCAAGTGAGGGATGCACATAGTGACTTGCTTCCAAAGATTAGAGTGTTGAATGTGTTGGGGGAGGGGAATAACTTTACAGTGGAAAAATCTCCACAAACTCTGTCTTGGACAGGTGGTAACACTGTCAATGATAAGTCATGCTGATAGCCCTAGATATGATAAGAATGACATTTCATCATTATTGTCCTTCCCCTTAAAAACGCATAACCCCAGTCTAATTATGGGAATAACATCAGATGAATCTCAATTGAGGGACAGTCTATAAAATACCTAACCTGTATTCCTCAACATTGTCAAGGTCATAAAAAGCAAGAAGCCCTGACCAGTGGTGGCTCAGTTGGTTGGACATCATCCTGCAAGGTGAAAGGTTGCTAGTTCAATTCCTGGTCAGGATACATGCTGAGGTTGCCTGTTTGGTCCCTGGTCCGGATGCATATGAGAGACAACCTATTGATGTTTCTCTCTTACATCCATGTTTCTCTTCCTCCCTTTCTCCCTCCCATCTCCTCTCTCATAAAATAAATACATTTTAAAAGGTTTTAAAAAGCAAGAAAGTCTGAGAAACTGTCACAGTCAAGAGAAGCTTAAGGAGATGCAACAACTACATGCAATATGGTTTCATTGATGGGATCCTGAAACAAAAAAAGGATGTTAGGTAAGAAGTAAAGAAATCTAAATAAAGCATGAACTTCAGTTAATAATAAAGTATCAAATTGTTTCTTTAGTTGTAACAATGTATCATACTACTGTGAAATATTAATAATAGGAGAAACTAAGTAGAGATACTCAGAAGTCTCTGTACTGTGTTTGCAACTTTTCTGTTATTCTAAAACTATATGAAAATTTAAAAGTTTATTTTTTTGAATAATAACTGCAGGCATTGCCAGATGTCTCCTAGGGAGCAAAATCTCCCCTGATTGAAAAACCACTTCTCTAGGTCAATCTAACCATTTGCCTCCCGCATAGCACTTCACAACTTTTATAATATTTTAACTACTCCAAGTTCTTCTTTATGTTGTCAGCAATTCTTGATACATAAGAATTTTCCTTATGATATTAAGATCTCCTGAGTCCTCACACACAGCTTCTAGAACTTTCCTCCTCTTCACTTTTGTCTGGAAATTCACAGCATTCCAGTTGAATAGATTTATTGTCATTTTTCTCATAGGTAACAATATCTAACAATGAAGTTCTAAATTCTTCTACTTCAAGACATGGGATAATAGTTCAATTATTTGTTTCTTTTTTATAGTTTGAAAATCTTCATAGTGAGATAACTAATTAAAAAGGGCTACCTGCATTTCTTCACTGTTGCAGTAACTATAGTTGAGAGTGATATTGTCTTCATATTAAAGCTGCTTTGCCTGGAAAGATACTACACTGACTTATAGAACAGAAGGCTTCAGCTTGGCTATAAAATATAATTGATTTAATGCAAAAAGGCCTGTAAATTCTCTTAACTAGTGCTTGTTCAATCATGAATACTAATTAATTTTTTTCATATTCTTGATGTAAAAATTAAGGAACAAAACAGCTTGACTCAATGTTGAAATTAAAACTGAATAAATGGAGCATAACAGCAAGAAAGAACAAAAAAAAGGGAATCATTGACTTTCAAGGTTCAATTCTCTTTTTGAAGTGGTAGTTCTTTTTATACCAATTTCCTTCCTCTGATATGCTATTCCCATTCCCATCCAGGCCCTAACAGAAATATAGCCTATGTTTTTGTTATATGTGTAACAGAGTATCTTGGCTGGTCCAAAGTTTGTGCTAGAATTTGTGTCTGAAAGAAATTGGGTGATGCTTTCTTCAATTTCTTTCTTGACTTATTAGGATAAATCTCTATGAGTGCAGCCTTTGGAGTTTGAGTGGAAGAAGGAGTGATGCATTGGACTTTTTTTTGTTATTTTTGCTGGAGCACACAAAAGAAGAGAGAGAGTTCTGGAAAGAGTAGAGGGGAAAGTAGAATGTTGGTGCTCTGGCTAGCCCTCTGGATTCAAGGCCAATTGGGGAACATAGAGCCCAAAGCTGAAGGAACCATATTCATGAAGTGCCTTATATGACTATGGACACAAATAATGTTGTTTAGGGCCCAAGTGGCAAAATTAGAATACAGTTGAATGAGGGACCCAGTTCTTAGTACCTCAAGAACTAGAAGCTCAGTACTATTTGCACAAAGGAAATCAGCAACAGAGACAGTAATGAGGTGCCTGGACTAGTAGTCTGGATTATAAACACATGAGTGAGCTTGTTCCAAGCATATTCTCCTTGCTGAGGAGTCCCTGAAGAGTCTCTGGAAAGGGTGACATTCTTCTGTGAGCAAGCAGGACCTTGTGGCTGATGAAATTTGGATAAGAGTGTTCACAAGATCTCATTTCACCATCTGGAAAAGTCCAGGATATTTGTGTCACATAATTCTTGCCATCTAGGCCTCAGTTCTAATAAGAACTTGGATTTCTTAAGCTAACTTCCATTGTAGAAAAATACTGCTCCAAGCCTAAGCCATCATTTCCCTCCTAAAGGAATCTAAAGGAATTCTATTGCAGTTTCCATGAGAGTCCTTGGAGCTATTTTATCTAACATCATAGTAACTGGCCACAGCTCTCATCCTCTGTAATTTCCCTAGGACTAGTCTTCCTCAGATGGTTGCCTAAGTCAACAAGGACATCAGAAGACTCATTTAGCTTTATCTTTCATCCCCCTTGGTAAGATCTAAATATCCTTTTACAATCACTTTCCACTGGAAACTACTTGCTTTTTTCAATGACCAATGATCCTTTTTATGAAAGTCAGTCTCTTTAAACCATTGCTTGGCTGAAAATCCAGATTGTTGTAACTCTTGGATAAATACAACATTATTTTATTCTTTGTCTCATTTTCTTTGAACCATTTAGTCAACATGAAATAACACGTATTCATGCTATTTGCATTGTGACACATACAAAAAACATTAGTGAACACCAAGATTTCTAGACTATATTATCAACTGAGAAAAGATTTAGCACAGTTTTTCCTTGGCCTTTTACACATGTCTTATTGCTAAAATTCATACGAGATCCATTTAAGATTTCATAATAAAACTGTGAGTTACATAATTGATATTAGCATCCTGACAATTCTCTATCACTAAGGATATAAAAGAAGATAGGTTCATTTGTATCTCTGGCAGCTGGGATTAATGACCCAACAAGGAACTTGGAAAGTACACTTCTAGTCTGCTTCACAATTAACACATAACTCACAGAAGATCTGAGTGCCCCTGCAGTGTGTACCATGGAAAATATTTTCAAGATGGCATGTAAAGGATCAAGACAATACATACAAATACTATGAAGGTCATATACTAAATTGTATCATAGAAATGTTACATGACATGCTAAGATATTTATGGAGATAGACAACTAAAAACTACTGACAAATCCTATCTAGACAAAGCAAAATGCCAGAATTATAAGATCAATGTCTCAGGAGATTACGTAAATAGAAAGAGTGTTAAAGCAAATTAATCTTCAGAGTTGGATCTGTTTTTTTTTTTCAATGACTATAGCATCATCTATAAAATCAAATGAAAACCCTAGATAACGAAAAAAGATATTTTAGAACAAAGGTAAGTAGAATTATACTAGATATGGTGCACACACCAACAGTTTCCACATAGGAAATGAAAGTTGGGTAACTATAGACATGTAGCTCCTCTCCCCAAGAAAAATACATAAAGTCTAAGTAAATCAAATGTCTGAGGATGTTCCCATTACTATAGAACTTTAGATATCCATAGCAATAAACACACCAACATGGCAGCAATCAAACAGTCATGAACACGCAGAAGCTGCAATGCATCTTCCACTGTACTAGGTGCTGTGGGGGATGTGAAAGAGACATAAAATATAATTTTTGTAATCCTCACCTGGGGGCATGCTTGTTGGTTTTAGAGGGGAAGGGAGGGAGAGAGAGGGAGGGAATCATCAATGTGAGAGAGAAACATTGATCAGTTGCCTCCCCTATATGGCCCGGCCAGGAATCAAACCTGCAAACTTTCAGTTTATGGGACAACGCTCCAACCAACCCAGCCACACTGGTCAGGGAGAGACATAAGATAGAATTTTCATTTTGGAGACAAGATTTTAGTACATAAATCAGAGAAAACTATAAAACAAGAAAGGTGGGCAAAATGCTTTGGTGGTAACTGGAAGTGTCAAAACAAGTCCAAAAATGCCACGGTATTAGAGAGTTTCACAGAGATTTGAGTTGGCTGGACACTGAAGGAAAGTAGTAAAGACAGAAGAGTGCTTCATTGGAAGAAGAGACAAATATGAGTGAGGCCTGAAACTGACAATGAACATGGGATGGCAGAGAGTGTCTGGAGACTGGTCTGATGAGAGCAGAAGATTCATACTGGGGAAAGTTGGAAGGAAGTTGGGGAGAAACAGAATGCCAATTGAGATAGACCTTTTAAGACATAAACCTTGAAAGACCACAAAAATGGCAGCTGGATGTTCTTACATACATGAGTGTCAAGAGGACTGCATCTTTTATGTAGAATGACTGAAGGACTCTGCCAACAATGCCATCTTTTAATAGTACAAGAGAAGATATGATATTGCAAATATGGAGCAAAGTAAACATAAAAAACGATGGCTTGAGGAATAGTCCTTGTCTTCTGGAAGTGAACCATTAATTCTTCATGCATTAAAGTTGAAGACCTTTTCTTGTGTAAAACTTAACTTTTGCCTGGATAGAATAATAACTATTTGATTAATTATAGAGTTAATATACAATAAGAGCCTACCTTTCTAGCCTGTTAAAACTTGAGTAAGCAATTTACCTTTTTAAATTTTGGTCTTTATATTGATTCCATGGAGAAGGGAAGAAAAGGACAAAGATAGGGAAACAAAAATCAATGTGAGAAAGAAATATCAATTGGTTGCCTCCTGCATGCACCCCAACTAGGCACTGAACCCTCACTGGGCATATTCCCTCACTGGGAATCAAACCTGCCACCTTTTGATTTGTGGGAGACGATGCCCAACCAACTGAGACACTCTGGTGAGGGCAGCAATCTACTCTTTAACACTCTTTCTTTTGTTTTTAACTTTTTAATCTAAGCAGAGATAGTATATACAGTATATCTGGTTTCTTATCCAGGAGGAGCTTGGAAGGAATTTCCAAGGAGCTTGGAAGTTGTCACTCCATTCTTAACAAAAGTGAAAAGTTGCATACAATGAAAAATCAACAATTCTTCTTAGATTCACAAAGGAGTGAGGTCACAGAGCAAAATGCTGCTCTCACAGTTGAAGAGATAGGCAGATTCAGAGAGTCACAAGCAGAAATTTCCACAGAAGCCAATACTGGGGTAGGAAAACTGAATCATAATTGATGAATTATTGGAGGCTCACTGTAAGCAAATCTGTGAGTTAAAACCCAAGCAGGTAACCTGCACTTACTTATATGAGTTTTACCTCCTGGATCTTTACCAGATCCTTATGGTGAAGAAAAATGGAAAATCTCTTCAGGCTTCTGGCAGGAGGAGGGGGAAAGAAACCATTTTTTCTTCAAAAGAACTGCCTTCAAAAGAACCTATTTTACCAGAGCCTCACCTAGTGGAACGGAAATTCTCAATTTTAGCTTGCTTTAGCCTTCGACCTGGGGAAAGCACCATGCACAATTCTGGGGGAAGGGAAAACCCCAACTTCCATTCCCTCTAATCTTCCACATGGGGTAAGGGAAATACCCAACTCCAGCCCCCTCCAGCCATCCTGTCCTACCTAAGGTTGGGGGAGGAGGACTGAGAAACACTGCTGAAGTTTATAGCTTAGGGGCACCTGCTCATTAAAAGACTGATACCTAATCACAAAACTATAAAACACTTTTCCTCCCTTTATGCCTTATTAGCACATCATGAAAGACCTATTTATTAGAGGTATTTCCACTTAGTACATCATGTCTGGCTTTCAACAACAACAAAAAAAATTGAGGCATACTAAATTGCAAAAAATATATAGTTTGAAGAGACAAAACAAGCATCAGAACGAGACACATATGGCAGGGATGTTGGAATTATGACCAATTAATGGAAAACAACTATGATTAATATGCTAAGACTCTGATGAAAAAGTAAACATGCAAGAACAGACAGATAACGTTAGCAGAGAGGTGGAAATTCTAAAAAAAAATAAAAAAGAAATGGTAGCTATCACAAGCATTGTAACAGAAATGAAAAATGCCTTTGATTAGCTCAGTGGTAGACTGGACATAGATAAGAAAATAATCACTGACCTTCAGTATATGTCAATAGAATACTCCACAACTACCTAGTAAAATAAACCCAAAGCAAGCATAAAGATGAAAATAATACAAAATAGAGCAGAAATCGATAAAATTGAAAACAAGAAATCAATAGAGAAAAATCACTGAACTAAAAGTTGTTTCTTTGAAAAGATTGATAAAATCGATAATCCTCTTGCTAGGCTAAGAAATAAAGAGAGATGACACAAATTACTCATACTGCAAACGAAATATGCCCAGCTGGTGTGGTTCAGTGGATTGAGTGCTGGTCTGTGAACCATAAAGTCACTGGTTTGATTCTTAGTCAGGGCACATGACTGGGTGGTGGGCCAGGTTCCCAGGTCGGGGGAATGCAAGTGGCAACCACACATTGATGTTTCTCTCCCTCTCTTTCTCCTTCCCTTCCCCTCTCTAAAAATAAATAAATAAAAAATCTTTTTTAAAATGGTGGCACATCCACACAATAGAGTTTATTCAATAATAAAAAGAAATGAGCTATCAAGGCATTAGACAATATGGAAGAATCTTAAATGCATATTGCCAAGTGAAAGAAGCCAATGAAAAGGCTACATACTACATGATTCCAACTGTATTCTGGGAAAGGTAAAACTGTGGACATAGTTAAAAGGTCAGTGGTTGCCAAGGGCAGGGGGCAGGCAGGGATGAATAAGTGAAGCATGGAGTATTTCTAGGGCAGTAAAAATACTCTGTAAGATACTGTAATGGTGAATGCATACCATTATACATTTGTCAAAAACCACAGAATGTACAAAACCAAGAGTGAACCTAATGTAAACTGGACTTTGGGTGATTATGATGTGTCAATGTAGTTTCATCAATTGTAACAATGTACCACTCCAGTTCAAGATGTTGATAGTGGGAAGTGTAGCAGGTATATTGGGGCATGGAGTATATGGGAACTCTCAGGTATTTTCTGCTCAATTTTGCTATGAACCTAAAATTGCTTTAAAAATAAATGTATTTAAAAGGGGAAAAAACTTCAGTGGATAAATTGTTTAAAAATTAAATTGTTCTAAAGGTACTAATGAAGTGGTATTCCCTTCAATGGTTACATCAGAAATTCCACTTGCAAAACTCTATTTCTTTCATTTCACTGGTATTTAAATTTATGGGAGGCGTAACTAGGTCTATTTTTGCCATCCTTGAATGTACTATTATAAAACATAGACAACTATTTGAACTTGGGCATGGCTGTGGAATCCAGTTAGTAGCTTAAGGAATATAAAAAATTGAAAAGATATAGTATTTTTTTTTTGTCCAGGGAAAGAGTCACTGACCCAAAGTACTTGAACACACATAGTCATTCATTCAGCAAGTGTATATTAAATGCCTACTAGGTGCAACACACATTTAGACATGCTAAATTCTTGCTCTCAAGGAACTAACAACCTAGTGGGGAAGCAAACAATAATGAAGTAATCATAGTATCAAATTTCAAAAGAAACTGACAAGTGCTGCAAAGGATAGTACACAATACTATGACACCTTGTAACAGTTAGAGTTGACCTACTCAGGGGGTTAATGAAAGTCACCTTGAGGTTGTTACTCAAAATGAGATCTGAAGGATGGTTAAGAGACAAAAAAAGGAACAACAAAGTAATCAAACAAAGAAATCAAAATATGCCAAGTCCCCATGGCAGGAGGGAGCCTGGTGATGTGAAGGCCTTAAAGACAAATGTGGTTGTAGTACAGAGGAGTCAAGATGGGTCTAGAGAAATAACTATGTGCCAGATCATGCAGGTCCTTGTAGGATATGTTAAGGAATTTTGTTTTTATTGTAAGAGTGATGGGAAGCCATAAAGCTTTTAAGCATGAGGATAATGGGGAGTTTCTTGAAGATATCATTCTGGCTGCAATCAAGGGAACAGATTAAAGGGGAGCCAGAGTGAATGTGAGTAGATTAGGAGTTATTGCAGTAGTCTAGGGAAGAAGCCATGGTAGGATGATGGCAATGGTGGTGGAAAGAAGTGGATGTTTTGGAGATATTTGTAGGAACTAAAATAAGCAAAATTATACCATAAAACCCCACAAAAACCAAAATTCAAGGTGGGAGAGGAATGGGGAGTTATCAAATGTCCCCTAAGTACAACTGGATAAAATGGTAGGACAATCTAGAGATAGGGAAGGCTAGGAGAGGACCAAGTTTCAGTAGCCAATTTGAGTTTGAGTGGCCTTTGGGATATTCTTGAGGAGGGTTCCAGTAGGCATTTAAATATACCGATCTGGCCTGGCTGGTGTGGCTTAGTGGATTGAGTGCTGGCCTATGAACCACAGGGTCACCAGTTCAAGTTTTGGTCAGGGCACATGCCTGGGTTGTGGGCCAGGTCCCCTGGTGGTGGGTGCATGAGAGGAGGTCACACATTAATGTTTCTCTCCCTCCCTTTCTCCTTCCCTTCCCTTCTGTCTAAGGATAAATAAATAAAATATTTTTAAAAATAAAATAAAATGAATAAATACATGTACTGATCTGAAGATCCAATCAGAGGTCTGAATTGGAAATATAAACTGGGAATATGAATTGGGAAACTCATCTGCATGCAAGTGGTAATTGAGCTGTGAATATGCACAAGCTGGTCCAGGAGTGAGATAGGAGACAACTGGGCTTCAGAAAAAGTGAATATTTGCAATGAAAAGTAGCTGTGACAATACATGGATTATCTCTCTACTTCTGGAATTCAGAAATCCTAAAATCTTCTTTTACTTTGCCATTCAATTACTTGATAATGTTCAAAAACTAACTCTCCCCTTTTCAAATCAACATTCCATTTATTGAAGGGGATTGTGCCATTTTTATGAGGCTGTACTTTTACTTTTTTACCAAACATTATTAGTAACATACTAGTAAACACACTGTTAAATTGAGTACATGGTGGCAGAATTTTAACTTGGTAAAATATTGAGCCTTATTTGTAGACACATAGGACCCAGAGAGATCTGCTGTACTCTCCCAGATTGGTTCCTATCAGGACAGGAAAAGGATGGTCCCTGTACTGTTGTGATGTTCAGAGCAGTGGGGTTCTACATGCTCAGCCATTCTGTGAAAGTAGAGCTATGCTTTCAAAGTACATAGGTTTCTGGTAAATGACCCTGGTATGGGAGACAGAGAAGAGAGAGACAGACAGACAGAGAGACAGAGAGAGAGATTTCTTCCCTCCATTACTCAATTTCGTAGTGCATATCTTTATGCCCTTGAGAGCTGGAAGGGAAGAAGCTAATAATTCAGTTGATTCAACATTTTGACCTCTGAGTCAGAAGATTACTCAATAATACTTTCACAGTCATGAGGGGGAGGGGGTATATTCAGTTCGGAGTCTCCATTTCTGATACTGACTCATGCTGGATATTCTTGGGGTAAACCATATTGACTGCCTTTATTTCTATGTTAGTAAATACCAGCCATCCTCCCTGTATCTTGGGGTTGTTATGAGAGTCTGATGAGATCACAGATCTGAAATCATTTTCAAAGTGTCAGACATTATCATTCCAAAAAGCAAGCCATCCACTGAGAACTAGTCTGCCTTGTGTAAGACACAGTGCTGTTACATTATATCTGTGTTGTCTTTTTTCCAAATTATGTTTCCTTTGAAAATAAAGGTTTCTGAGATACTTAGGTATGGCTCCTTCTACCACTGTGACTAAATATCAAAATATCTAAATGAAGCATTACTATATTGATCAATTGTCCAGTGTGCAAAAAGAAACTCTAAAACAAATGCAAAACCAAGATCAATTTTTATCATAATATGAGCTCTAACATTATCTACTTCCTATATCTTTGACTTTAGCTTATACCACGCTCCCTTTTCCCTCACTCTGCTTTTAGCCTTTTAGCAAAAGCCTCCTTGCTATCCCCAGAATAACCAACCCAAGCACTACCTTGCCCCAAGGCCATGCATTCCTGCTACTCAGAATGCAACTCTCTCTTACATCCTTCATTTCATTCAGGCCTTGGTGGATACAGAAGCCTTCCCTAACCTCCCTATTTAACTACCTTACCTAAAGTAGTACACGCCCTTAATATTTATTCATTCATTTTCTCTCTCTCTCTCTCTCTCTCTCTTTCTCCTTCCCTCCCTCCTCCATCCCTCCCCTTAACTTTATTATTCTTCATAGCAATTATAACCACTTGACATCCTGTATTTGTTTGTCTGTTTCCTTCCCAGCAAGAATGTAAACTCCCTGAGAGCAGGGGATTCTGGTATGTTTTGTTGCACTGCTGTATCCTTAGCACATAGAATATAACCTGGTACATAATAGGCACACAATAAATAGCTGTTGAATGGAAGAATGAAAGAGCATATTCCTATTCCTCCTCTGGATGGCAAAATTCTTCCTAATACAGCACCTCACAACCATGAATTCAAGGAATTAGAATGAAATATTAAGCAGCAAGATGTTTCCATTGGGCATGATCATTTGGGTAAAATGCATTTTGCAAAAATGTGGGGAGGAACATTAAGACCACACATGGTATTTTGACCTATGGAAGCCCTTAATGCCATCAATAGAATGGGGCTGTGGCAACTTTTGAATAAATCTGGCTGCCTTGGAAATTCTAGCTGGTTCACAAGTTCCTCAACACACAAACAGTATGGGCCTGTTAGTGGGAATTGGATATCTGATCTAGGTATCCCTGAAACTTGTTACCTTACCAAATTAAGTATGTTGGGGTCAGATACAAGCTTTAATCAGCATTAACTGTCAGGATAGAATGACCAAAAACCAAGTCCTGGAGTACAACAAGGTTACTGACATTGAAACAATGTTAATTCATGGTAATACAAACCAGAGAATAGAGGACACCAAAATTTGCTGCTGCTACCGGTGACCCCAAATAGTGCAGTTATCACAGAAAGCAGAAGCAAAGTTTTGTGCACTAACTAAAGTAAAATATGGCCTATCTTTTGGTGAGGGGAATCTCAATTTTGTTGGAATTTGGGCTTCTGTTCTTTTAATGGTCCATATCTGAGATCATATGACCACTTTATAAGAGGAGAAGATGGCCTGTCACAGTGCATCACTGAACTTACCAGAGCCCATAAAAACAATGAACAATATATAAAAAGAAAAAAAGAGAGAGCTAAGCGTTGATTGTGGTGGTAGTCATGACAGTACTGTTTTGATGGTTTGTTAAGTCATATGAGAAAACTGAATGAAATAGGCTACCTTTTGTACTCACACTTCATCTAATGAAATGTGTTATCATTTTTTAAATTGAGGTATAATTGACATATAACATTGTATTAGTTTTAAGTGTACAACATGATGATGATATTTATATATGCTGTGAAATGGTCACCACAATAAGTCTAGTTACCATCATCCCCATACATCATTACAAAGTTTTTTTCTTGTGATGGGAACTTTTAAGATTTACTGTCTTGACAATTTTCAAATATAGAATACTGTATTATTGACTATTGTCACCAGGCTGTACATCTCTGTGACTTATTGATTTTATAACTGGAAGTTTGTATCTTTGACTCCTCTTCACCTATGTAGCCTACTCTCTCCTCCCCTCTGGCAACTACCAATATGTTCTCTATATCTATGTTTTAATTATTTTAAAACTTAGTATGGCTTATTGATTCATTACTATAGTTAATTAATTAGTACTTGCTTCAATCTTCCTTTTTGTTTACAAGGAAGAAATAATCCAAGTATTGAGATATTTCCACGTCCTCTCACATGCCCAGAGGTCACCAGATCCCTAGGCAGTAAATCCAATATCTGGAACTACTCCTTCATTGGCAATGGACTTAGGTTGAGGTGAAACTCCTAGTAGAGAATTCTTTCTCTTTTTCCTCTACATCTTCAATGTCATTCTATCTCCAACAAAAATAAGGAGATTTATTGAGTCAATTTTATGTGTCTGGCACTCTGCCAAACCCTGGAATTCTTAAAGGCCTTTCTGTATGTCATCTCCAAACCTGAAAATTTTAAGTGTTTCCACTTGGAAACAACAGCACATAAACTGTCTTCACATTTAGAAATCATAGAGTGGCTCCTTTGGAGAAAAAGATTCAGAGAGGCACAATGGTGAAATGGTTAAAAGCACAGGATCTATCTGGAGTCAGAATCCTCCAAATTAGATTCTTGCTCAAGTACTTTTACAAACTGCGTGACATTGGCATGCTGTGTAACCTCTCTGTGCCTTACTCTTCTCATCTGTAAAGCAGGAATGATAATGATGATGATGACAACAATTATTGAACTATAGAGTTTTTTAATCCTATGTAAGGTGCTTAGAATTGAGCTTGATTCATTGAGAGTGCTAAATAAATATTAGTTATTATTGTGCAAGGAACTCAAAATTTGAAGACTCTATAAAGGAGTAACTCTGGCTACAAATCAAAGAAAATCTTCTTTTGTTAAGATTGTATGGAAAGACTATTAGTTGCCTAATATCCTTTGGTGTCAAGATTTCATGCACAGTGATCTTTGTAACTGAGTTAGTAGAAAGTCCAGCAATCCAAGGGAAGTTCAACTAAGATACAGGATTTCAAAAAACTCATCTGCACTTCTGACCAAGATGGAGGCATAGGTAGACACACTGTGCCTCCTCACACAACCAAAATAAGGACAACAAAAATTTAGAAACAAAATAAGAACCAGTACTGACAGAAAAGTGAACTATATGGAAGTCCGACAAGCAAGGAATTAAAGTAGACACGTTCATCCAGACCAGTAGGAGGGGCAGAGTCAGGTGGCTGGGCCAAGAGGGGTTATGGCAAAAAAAAAAAAAAAACAACATAGGCTGGTGGACCCCGAGTGTGCAAAGCAGCAGCTGGCAGACACTGGCGGATGCTGAGGTGTCAGCGGGCAGACCCAGCAAGGCAGCGGATTGTGGAGGGGCTTGGCGCCCAAGGTGGCTTGTGGAACCAGGCAGTCCCACATTTGCACACAGATAAACCAGGTGAAACCGGGGGCTGAGACAGACCACGCAGCCCAGGGGCCCAGCAGAAGGAAATAAAGCCTCAAAACACCAATTGAAAGCACCTGTTGGGGGTGAGGTGCCGGAGAGACTCCCAACCTCATAGGAGAGTTTGTTGGAGACACTCACAGGGTCCTAGAATGTACACAAACACACCCACATGCAAATCACCACCAGAAGGGTCTAATTTGCTTGGAGGAAGTGGCGGAAGTGACTGAAATCCAGCAGAGCGCGGAGCAAGTGCCATTGTTCCCTCTCAGACACCACCCCTACATACAGTGTCACAACCCAGCCATGTGGGTTGCCCTGCCCCAGCGAACATCGAGGCTCTGCCCCTCAGATGTAACAGGTGCATCAAGACAAAAAAAAATGGCCCAAACAAAAGAATAGATCAAAGTTCCAGAAAAAAATACAACTAAGCAATTAAGAGATAGCACAGTTCAAAGCACAGGTGATCAGGATGCTCACAGAATTGGTTGAATTGCATCACAAATTAGATGAAAAAATGAAGGCTAGGCTAAGTGAAATAAAGGAAAATGTACAAGGAACCAATAATGATGAGAAGGAAACTGGGACTCAAATCAATGGTGTGAACCAGAAAGAAGAAAGAAACAACCAAACAGAAAAGAATGAAGAAACAAGAATTCAAAAAAGTAAGGAGAGGCTTAGGTTCCTCCAGGACATCTTTAAATGTTCCAACATCTGAATCATAGGTGTACCAGAAAGAGAAGAGGAAGAGCAACAAGTGGAAAAGTTATTTTAACAAATAAAGAGAACTTCCTCAATCTGGCAAAGGAAATAGACTTCCGGGAAGTCCAGGGAGCTCAGAGAGTTCCAAAGAAGTTGGACCCAAGGAGGAACACACCAAGGCACATCATAATTACATTACACAAAATTAAAATGAAGGAGAGAATCCTAGAAGCAGCAAGAGATAAGGAGACAGTTACCTATGAAGGAGTTTCCATCAGACTGTCAGCTGATTTCTCAAAAGAGACCTTGCAGAAAAGAAGGGGCTGGAAAGAAGTATTACAGGTCATGAAAGGTAAGGACCTACATCCAAGATTGCTCTATCCAGCAAAGCTTTCGTTTAGAATGGAAGGGCAGATAAAGTACTTCTCAGATAAGGTCGAATTCAAGAAGTTCATTATCACCAAGCCCTTATTATATGAAATGTTAAAGGGACTTATCTAAGAAAAAGAAGATGAAAAATATGAACAGTGAAAGGACAGCAAATTCACAGTTATTAACATCCGCACCTAAAACAAAAGCAGACTAAGTGGACACCTAAAACAGGAGCGGAGCCACAGAAATGGAGATCACATGGAAGGTTAGCAACAGGAGTGTGGGAGGAGGAGGGGGGAGAAGGTACAGAGAATAAGTAGCATAGATGGTGGGGAGAAA
>PVKM010011751.1:0-32738 GCA_004027735.1 Carollia perspicillata | reverse complement strand
AGCTACACCTACGTCGTCCCAGGTCCAGCACTTCTCACTCGCGGCGATGCCGGTCTCCCTGTAGTACTCCTCCAGCGGGGGCTCCAGGAGGATCACATCGAACTTGGGGCTCAGCTCTCGGATGTCAAAGGCCTCCATGTCTGCTTGTAAGTACCTATGGAGTCCGGCACGAGAAACGGGGAGAGGCTTTCAAACACCATCCAGGTGGCAGTGAGAGAGACGTCCTTGGTGTCACTGAGCACCCCCGACAAAGCAGCCGGGAACCCCTTGCTGAACGCCCCCCTGTGCTTGTGTGGGGTGCCGGCCTGAGGCCCGGACGGAGCACCCACGCACCCCTGGGATGTGAGCCCCCTGTCTTCACACCGAGAGCCCACACTAAGCAGTGAGATGCTCTAGCCCTTTCCAGTGTCACCCAAATATTTTAAGGAATATCACGTTCCTTTTTAGTTGTTCAGTCAGTTTAGAAAATTATTTCTCTGTAAATTTTAAATCCCTCCCTCTAAAACACAGTTTCTAAATTACCTTTATTTTTTCTACATTAACAGTCTTTCCTGGCGGCCTAGCATAAATGATCACTAGCCTTTACAGAAAAGTTATTCCTTGCAGTATGGAAGTGTTTTGAATATAAAACATTTAAGTCTAAGATACTGTAAAGGCAGTCTTTTTAAAAAGGATGAACGTTAGAACCCACTAACCCTGCCCCCACACACTCAGGACTTCTCTGTGGCCATTCTAACCAGCGAGAGGACACTGGTCCGCACCCCGGTAAATGTGCGAAATGTTTGAAGTGACCCAAATGTGAAATAAACAGGTTCTCTAATTTCAAAGACCTTACACATGTTTTCAAGGAAAGCATTATTCTGTTCAGCAAAGGTTAAAATGAACTTCTATATCCCAAAAATGTTAAGAATAGCGGCCCTGGATGCTGGGTTTTAATTAATTCCACTTTCTTCTTTTCCTTCATCTGAGTTGTTTCAACTTTCTTCAATAAATAACTTTTTGAGAAGAAAAGCTATTTAAAAAATTTCATATAAATTCAAGAACATAATAAATATGAATGATTTTCTAACAAAAAGAACTTAAAGATACTTTAAGCAAATTATCTGAATAACTGAAAACAAATTAAATGAGAACCTACTGTGTACTTGGCACGGGAGTTTCGAACTAACATATCTTCCTAGAAATATATTATAAAGAAGAAATACATGACTGTGTCCACCTTACACAGGTGCTGAGTAATTTTTGATCAGAAAAGTTAGCAGATAAAGAGGTAGCATTTTAAGCCTGAGTTGGGAACAAAAGTAACTTAAAAAACCGCTTACATAGGAGGAGTGTTCGATTTTGCTATTAACTCGTCCTTCAGCCTGATGAGCTCCCTCAGCTTAGGGTACTCTTCAAATCTGTCGGCCAACCCTGAGAAAGACAGCAATGCCGCGCGTCAGTGCGCCTGCGGTCGGCGCTGAAGAGCTGGAAGGTTCTGTTCTGTCCTCAGAGAAACAGACCACCACGCACCCCTCCCTTTACTCTCATGTCCCTTTAAGAAAGGCAGTTTTGAGCAGGTAATTCTAAACATTTCGTACGCATATTTCATATATAGCAATCCTCATTCCATAGGCCGATAAAAAATCCAGACCATTTCTCCTATTCATTAATTTAAGTAATCTGCTCATAAAATCAAGTGTAACCATTCTCTTCTTGTGAAAGGGAAAAACTGCCTTTCTCACTTGCTTTCCTCCTTTTTGTCTGGATGGAAAAAATCAGGTAAAAATGACTGTTCTCTCGTGTTGTGCAGTTAGGCAAAGGAAGAGACCAAATCTGGTGGAGATGAAACATTGCTGGTGGCCTCACACGGACGGGCTAGGCCTTGTGAACGAAGCCAGTGAGAACCAGCCCCTCTCAAGAGCAACCTGTGAGCTAGCGAGCACAGCGCACTCCCAGCAGGTCCGACGCACCCACGTCCCTGATGAAATTCTGGGGCCTGTGTCCCGTGTCCACAAAGTGCTGGCAGTAGTCGTTATGGGGGTTCAAACTCTGTGTTCCCTAAAGAAGGACCAAAATGAAATCAAAACATGCACTCTGACACACTGAGTCTGTCCTTTGCTTTTTAAGTATGAGGCCATATGAAATAAGGTGATTTACAGGTTAAAAGCCACAACTAACACAAGTATCCCTCTTCAGTACCACAGACATTAATACATTATCTCACCCTAATAGCCAAGTACCACAAGACTATTTCGTGAATAATTTTCACTAGTCTTTACAATAATGATTTTTGAGTAACTAAAACATCCTGAAACAAATAGGCATTCAAGATCTTTTCAGTCACAGAGCCACAATGGGACAAGCAGTGGGATCCGGGTGTTGCTGACCCACCTTGAGAAAAGTGCTGGAATCTTTGTAGATCTCCTCTTCGTACGGCAGGTTCTCGTCCTCCTGCTGCGTCTCCAGTTCGTCCTTGGAAGACCAAGCAGACGTTTTATGCACAGAAGGGACAGTTTACACAGTATTCTATCTTGATTAAGGCTCAACATAAATATTTTATTTCCCTAGTGGATAATACATTTTTTAAATCATCATTAAAGTCAAACGTTAAAGTCTTTGCTTTCTCATCATTAGAGCTAACTAGTTTATTATTTTCACAAATAAAATAAAAACTTCCATCTCATGTTCATGAATAATTGTCTGTAACTACTGTTCTGTTGATCAAATTGTCTAGAATTCCTTAACCTCAAATATAACACAGTAAGTGTTAGAATTTAGCTTGAATCAAAAGGTGTCACCACCAATGGGCCGACTTCACGTCTACTAGACTGAAATGGACAGGACTGTCCCCACAAGTCCCAAATGCCAGACCACGGGGAGCTGCACAGGGCCCGACCTGGAGCGACCCCAGACACCTGGGCCACACGTTACACTGCCACAGACGGGACAGAGTTAGGCTTCCCATCTCTCTTAAATGCAGTTATACAACAATTAACTTCAAAAAAAAGAAACCGGGTTTTTAGCACAATGCCTTCTTTTCAACTAAATATCGCGATTACAAATTCAGAAGGTGGGTATCTTCTTGAGCCTCTTTCAGAAATAGTTCTATTCGGCTTTCTGGCACATGAGTTTTCCCAACATTTTAATTGGACTGCCCATATTCTTAACAGTGAACAACAAAAATCAAAAAAGATAGCATAGCCTTTCGAAATCCGATCCGATTACCCAAAGTTCAGACCCACTGGCCTGCACACTGCTCCTGAAGAACAGCACTGCCTAGGGCTCACCGCGCAGCACGCCGAGTGCTCTGTGTGCATCACCGAACCTCTCCCACACGAGTCCGTGTTGCAATGCGGGAAGGGACGTAAAGGTCTAATTCAGCTGGGCACACATGTGCTCAATTATTCACACACATATTACATTATGCCAGTTACTCCAGGCCCTTTAATATTCAACTTCCTGTCAAATCTGTTTTCCTGGGTGAGAATCCATCGCTGTAAGGACTTATTTTTCCTTGACAATGAAATGGCCCCGTTCTCTACTTGCCTTATACTCTTCCGTTCTATCTTCATCTGCCTCCCCTTCTTCCTGACACTTGCGCTTTGCACTCGGAACAGGGGTGTCGTAGGAGGCCCTGAGAATGAAAACTGAAGCATCGCACACAAGCACAGACAAGATGTGCAGGTGCTTGTTACCAGCGTTAAATAAGACAACAGAACAGAACACAGCAAATTTCCCGATTAAACAGCATCCATTCGCCTAGTTCACAAGTCATCTAGAGTGACACAGCCAGATGGGGGCTTCTGTCCGTATTTCTACTGGACAGCAACTGCGTAAGAACAGAGGCTGTGCATACAGACACCTGGCAAAAAGGGACTTATGCATTTGAACCTGTCTATAGCAAAACCAGGGCCCAGACTGATACGAGAATACTGAAAATTTCTGCAACGCTTCACCAACTGCCAAGCAATCCCCTCTGTTAGGGTAGAGATTGTTTTCTTTCATGGGGATTTAAGAAACATAATTATTTACTCATGGTATGTAAGCTAATCCTTCGTGTTCCATTTCCTCACTGCTACACGCGAAATATTTCATCCCTCATGAACTAGCAATAAGAACCAATGGTTCTGAAATCTTTATGTTGATGCTTTCGCAACACACTTCATACTTAGGCTTATTTGCTTGTTAAAACAACAGCCCTTGCACGGGATTCACAGGTCCGTGAGCAAGTGGCGGGACCCACCTGCACGTCTCCCGAGTCTCCGCGATCTCCCTCTGCTCATCCTTGCTGTTTAACACAGCGCCGATGCTGTCCGCACTTTCGGCCCCCAGCTGCACAGGGCACAAGCCAGAAATGGGATCAGTCGGCATTTTATGCTTTTAGTTATAGTTGAAAGTAAGACTTCACTTTGCCCATCTTTTCCTTTTAAAGCAAATAAAACGTGACTTAGTAATAGTTGCAATAATAAAAAACCTAACATACTGTTTAGAGTGTGGCCAGCACTATGCAAACACTTTGCACCCAGCAAGCCACATATCACCCTATTTATCCCACACGCTGTAATAAATTCTTCAACTTTTATTCAAGCCAAGTCTTTACATAATGACTGGAGGCACAACAGAGGGCTTTACTGATTCCTTAAAAATGGAAATGCAGATTCTGATCGGCAGTTGGGGGAATTTTGCAAAATACAACTAGATAAATGGCTGAGACAAGGCTGGCGGCTGCGTGGAGTGGTGGAGTGAGATTAATTCACAGAATCTTCAAGACCAAGGGGTGCAGAAGGCAACTGACAGCCACACGCACCATCCCCTGGGACTAAGCAGAAGGGCGAGAGCAAACCTGCGTGAAACAGCCCCTCAGCCAGCAAAGCGGAAAGGCACCCGAAACAGAGCCACAAGCCCCCAGCCTTGGCCTCGGAGCAGCAGCGCTGCTGAGGCAGCCCCTGTGTTAGCTCTGCTCCTGAAACTATAGGAGACCCACTCCACGAGACCGTCCAGACCTCTGTCCTCCCTGCTGGGGGGGGGGTGTTCCCACGGGAGACAGCTGGCGAGCTTTCTAACCTTCTCACCGCCCACTCATCTTTCCTGCCCAGGTGAGTGCACTCGGAGGTCTCCAGGAGCACTCACTGTCTGTGGAAGGAGAGGCGCCTCCCACGGTTCCCCTTGCCTTTCCTCGTTCAGATCATAGCACTTAACACTGCCCTCAGTGACTTTGTGTCTCACTTCTGTTCGCTCCCATTTACACTGTTTCATAGTCTCTACCAGGTCTCCCAGTCATTCTGTGGGTTTCCTTCTCCTCACTCCCCCTCAATGGGGAGGTGCCCTGCAAGAGGAAGGGCTCTGATAGCTGTGCGCACAGCAAGTGTCTGACTCACGGCTTATGCTCAGAACGGATGTAAAGGAACCAATGAAGATTCCTACTAGGGGCTACGTCAGAAAACAATGTACTTCAAGAGAACTACTTTAAATCAAAATTCCGCTTACAAACGTAATTGCCTTCTCATGCTCCAAAAATATTTTAAAACTGTGGAGTCGCTGAATTAAGTAAATATCAGGTTTCCCATTAATGGTAGCACTAAATATATTACCTTGATAATTATGACAACTTGGAATCATCTGAAAGTGGCGGTTTTCCGAAACAAAGCTACGGGTTAAATAAAGAGCAGGTGTAAACTCTTGGTGGCTGCAAAAACTGCCACCGTCACAGTCTGGGTCTACATGTGCATGTGACGCCCACCCGGCAGTCAAACGCAAGCCACGCCCATTGTGTGCACAGAGCTGGGCTCCACTGCACTGTGTCAACTGACAAACGTACAGTGAAAGCTCACTCTGGACGAGAAGCAGTTAAGGGATAAGGTGAACCCAAAAGTTCAACGCAGACACTTCACACTCAAGCTGCTCATATGCCGTGCAACAGATAACAAAGAATGCGTAGCAGCGGACTCAACAGTGAAAGCCCAGAGCATGAGTCTAAACCACAAAGGTCAGGATGGTTTCATACTACGTTTGAGCTGAGCTATGTCAGAGGACAGACACAAATCGGACAGAAAGGACAGCTGTAGAAACACCACACTGCATGTGTGGCAGTCTGTGTTCGTTCTGTCTTGTTTGCACAGAGAACAGTAGAGAAAGCGAGGGTGAAACCAGTGGTGAAGTGGAGCCTGCCATTGGCTGTACTGGACGTCCTCACTCAGGAGGGGTGCTTCCTATCCACCTACACAGAAGGGATGGAAAACGCACGGAAGGGCCTGAAATTGCAGCTTGCAAGGTTGTGGGTTTGAGCACGTAACAAATTCTTTGAGCTTATTTTCCTCATCTGTAAGATGCAGGCAGTATCTGTAAGATGGAAGAGAACGTATGGAAAAAGCTTAGCAGAATCTGACACACGGGAGGGACTTCGGAAAAGGCCACCATCGAGTTTTACGCACTGTGTTCGTGTTTTCCAGGGTCCGGGCTGGCTACTGGTCATCACAGAACTGCAATGCTTTCTAAAGCCCCCAGCACAGAGTAAGACCCTGAACTCGTAACTGTGGTATCAAGTATTTTGAGCCACAGTTTGAACTCAAATTAAAGTGTAAGAACTTTACTTGGTGGCAACAAGAAGCTAATTGAAGATAACATGTTACATATTGAGAAAAGGGCTTAGAAAAAATACCTGACTTGTCCAAGATCAAAACAGGAGCAGAGATGATTCCAAATGAACACATTTTTAACACTATATCCTAAGTCTTTTCATTGGGTCACAAAAGAGGAGAGGTTTCAGATTCCCATTTACTAACACCAAGATTTACTACTGGAAAAAAAAAAGTAACAGTAGGATGCCTCATTAAAGCCCATGACCACCGCCATCCCTCTCACTGGGCTGAACGACGGAAATGGAAACCAGCCTCTGGTTTAGGCAGAGACGTGTGCCCCCGCTCATCAGCAAGTTTTCACGTGCACACTTGCACACTTTCACACTCACACACAGGCGGCGGTGAAGACCGGCTTTAGAGAAACAAACCAGGTTCGATTTCCAGGCCTAGCAGTGACTGAGCCCGGGCCACAACGACTGAACCTCGGGGGGCCTCCATGTCGTTCTTCATTCAGTGAAGATAATCCTATGCACAGCAGGGGTCTGCTGTGACATGGACTATGAATTCACGTGTTGGCCATGGGTGACGACGTGCATACTGTACCCTATACAGCGGACTGCAATACACAAGAGGCAGCCTCTAAAATTTACACAGAGACCACCTGCAACTCAGTCTTTAGATATGATCCTCCCCGCGCCCCAAATTCTACAAACCCATTTCACAGGAAGCCTCAACCTCGAGGTGGGTGCTGGCTACGAGTGAAGGCAAGAAACAGAAGACCCGTGCAAACGGTAAAGAGAAATTTAGGGGCCAAGTCACTTTCGCGACTCGGTCCCTAAACCGCGGTCATTTATTGACGAAGACCTAAGCTTCGCATCCTCTTCACTGGGCGCTGGCCCGCGCACTAGGCGTTCGGTCTAGCATCACCATCAAGACCGTGACATGGAAGGGGAGCCTTTCGGGGCGCCGTGGAAGCTGAGAGCAAGAAGTGCAGGGTCAGGGTTGCGGGAGCGCACAGAGAGGACACGAGGAAAAGGGAGCCGCGCAAGCGCGCTCGCTATCCAGCCCAGGGCCGCGGACCTGCTGCGCGAGGAGCTGTCGCCGTAGCTTCTGCCGCTCCCGAATCTCCTGCAAGCGGCTGTCCATGTCCCAACTCCCGCTCTCCACTCCCCCGGAAACTTGGCGACTAGCGGATGAATCTCTGCCGGATGTTTCTCCGGAGTCTGCGAGTCACAAGAATTGCCTCAGGCTTCAGCCGGCCGGTACCATACTGTACTACAGTATTTCTCCACTGGGCACTTCCGGCGCGGCCGGAATTGGCTCTCAGGCCCAGAAGTCCCGCCTCCCCTCAGACGCCGAAATTTGACGCCACAGGAAGGGGCCCAATGAGAGACTCAGAAGCGTGGGCGGGGCCTCAGAACCCCTCACCCCCCACCCCGGAGCCTAGGCGGTGGGAGCCGGTCTGGGCGGGGCCGCGGATGGGCGGGTCGCTTGTCCACATCCCCGGGACATTGGAAGCCCTGAGCGCAGCAACGCTGTTTCGAAGGTGTGGACCGATTTCTTGATTCCCCTTTCTGTTAATCTCCCAGTTGCCAGTCCTGATGGCGTTTTAAAAAACCGAGATATCCGGTTCTTCCAGAAAGCACAAACTGGAGCCAGATGGCCAAGTTTGGTCTCGGAATTGTCGTCTACTGAGTGGCTTTGGCTAATCACCTCCAGGAGGTGATTAGGATGCCCGTCTCCCGGGATGGTGCGGAGGGAAAAGATGAGACCGCGCCTGGCGCATGCGCGGTGGCAGGGCTTACTGGGCTTTTAGAGTTGTATTATTTCTTACCTAGCCCTCCCGCGGGGAACGGCGCAGCGTGTACCTGTGCTCTTCACATCTGACTAGCCCCGGAGGAGCTCTGTGGATTCTTTCCTTCAGGGAAGTGGGCGGGTGGTAGTACAATGGGGCAGAGGCCAGGGGATCGATCCCTTTTGGGCTTGTGCAGTTAGTTGTCTTAGTTGGAAATGACCCCCGGGCGAGGACACGGCCTCTCGGAGCTACCTGGATCTGGTGGGGCCGGGCGGGGAGTGGAGATGCGCCTCTCACTAGAGCCTTAGGGTATAACCGCTGTTTTCCACCGCATTTGTCATCGCATTCCAGAGTCAAAGCGTCAGAGGCAGGCTAAGACATTATGTTGCCTCAAGTTTAATTGGAAGCTGTGGCAAGTACTTACCAGCATTAGTAACAAGTCTTTATTCTTCAAGAGGGGATTTCATTTTTGCAAGTAGTATTACGTCTTCCAGATCGAAGCTTGATGGGTTAGGCTAGGCCAAAATGGGCAGGACTGGATTCTACTCTTTGTCATGTGTTACTCAAGAACTAGCTCTGAAAGTCAATTTCAGAAGAGAGTTCTGGAACTCTCTTGAGTAGTGGCAGGACCGTGTGAAAAAGTGGTTAACCGCAAGGGCCCATACTGTAAGAAAATACTAATTTGCACATAGAGTCAAAGTGTGTTTATACAAATCACTTTACCTACCAGTCATGTCAGGTGAGTAATGATTTGAACTATTCATCAGTGATGGGAATAGGCACTTGTTCACTCAAAACTGTAGAGATATTTATTGAGCATCTTAAGTGGCAGTGACTGTCACAGATCCTGCCTGCAGTCTGGCCGGGTCATAAAAAATCAAAGACCATATACATCTGGTTTTCCTTATGGAGTTCACACCTAAAGGAGGAAGCTATTTTGTTCCTAATTAAGTGCAGTGCCGTTTTGTGCCTGTGGTCCTTGACCCCGTCCACCTGATCTCTGCTCCCTGCTCTGTGATGATGGTTGGGCCCCGAGTCTCCAAACTATCCCCCACCCCCAGTCTCTCTGGCTGGGTGTCTTCCGGTAACATTCAGGGGAGATGCAAGCAGGGAGTCAAGTGGAAGGTGGGCAAGCCATTGTTCATTTCTTTTCCTCTGGCTTCTGGCATCCTGGGGAATGGCTGTGCCCTTCACAAAGTCCCTGAGTTGGTTGCAGCAGCCCCTCCTGGGTGGTCCTGCCTTCCCTTTCCAACTCAGACAGTGCCCCCAAGCCGTGAATTTGCTCTGGAGCTCTGAGAATAAATCCACTCTCTGTTCTACCAGCTCTAGGAGTGGAGCCACGAATGCTACCTGTTCAAAATTCCTCAGATGATTTCTCTTTTCCTGCCTGGAACCTGCACTGATAAGGATGCAAATATGTACAGCCTTGTAGCCTGTACAAAGCCATTGGTTTTCGGCAGAGGGCTGTTGGAGACCAGGCTGTAGCTCTGACCACGCCCCACCCCTGCTGGGACTGACCTTGCCTATTAGTAGCGTCTATTCCTAAGGGCCTCTAGGGAGTGTGCGTGGTGGGGGCGGGGGCAGGAAGAAGAAGCAGCCTGGAAGGTCTCCATGTACCAGTGGTCTTGCAGCCGGCAAGCTGCTTAGCAAGCTCAAGATGTGGTGAGTGAGGAGTGTTCGCCTCTGCCTCTCTGTCACAGAGCAAGGGTGTGTCCCTGGCCCCTGGCTCGTGGCCCCCTTGCTCATGCATCAGCCTCTCCCCCTCACCATCATCAGGGCAGGCTGTTGCAGCAGAGAGGAGAGAAAGGGAACAGGAATATAGGAACGTTTCATAACTGGGGATCCACGTAGTGTGGCCCTTCCCACTTGCACCTGCCCTCGGTGTGGTAACACACCCTGTCTCTCTCCTGCTTTCTGTAAAGGAATTTACGGAACTGGGATGGAGCATCTCCACATGGTCTGTGAACCTGACTGGGCCGTAACCACTGGGGTAGAGGGGCCTTTGGGGTGCTTGCAGGCCACCACCACATCAAGGCAGCCTCTCATGACAGCCCCACAAACATAGAAGTGTGGGAACACAGAGTTGTGTGCCATGGGCTAGAGTGACACCAAGGGAGGGGGAGGAAGGCAGTCACAAATCGTGTTGGTCAACAGACTGAATGACAGAAACAGGCAAGCTGGGCAGACCAGCAGACAAAGTGGGAAAGATTTCTCTAATTGATTTCTAGAGAAGGGAAGAAGACTGCAAGGACAACAGGACTCTAATGGGTTTTGACAGTGTTGCGTAAATGTCACTGATGCTGATTACACTTTATCGCTGAGTCCAAAATAACTCTTTCAGAGGAAATACGGCAAAGTTCTGATGAAGGGAAGTGCTCGTCCAGCCAGTGGACCAATCCCTGAGTTTCTCCTTGCTTACCTCTACGTAGCGTCGCCATGGCCTTTCTAAATGTTCAGTGCACTTTTACAGCATGTAAACCAGGGTGTCCAACCATGTGGCGACCGTGAGCTGCACTGAAAGAGCAGGAGTCATCTTGGGCCACACATTAAATACATTGCTACATGTGATCACACACAAAAATCTCATAGTGTTTTAAGTAAATGTAGGATTTTGTGTTAGGCTGCGTTCACAGCCATCCTGCGCTGCATGTGGCCCATGGGCTGCAGGTTGGATACCCCTGAATTTTAAAGTATCAAGAGGAGAGAAAAGTAAGAGGCTTTTAGAAATTCTTGTAGATAATTAGGAGGAAATGCACATATAGTACTACTTTCTGTAAAAGTGTTTGATTATCACCACTCCCATCCTGGCCTGCGTGGCTCAGTGGGTAGAAGCATCGTCTCGTAACCAAAGGGTTGTGGATCCGACCCCCGGTCTGGGCGCCTGCGGGAGGCAGCCACTCGCTGTTCGTCTCTCTCCCCGCTCCTCTATCCCTTCCCTTCTCTCTAAAATCAACGGAAAAAAAAATGTCCTTGGGCGTGGATAAAAAAGAAGATTCTTATCATTACTATACAATTTATGAAATGTTCTTTGTAAATAGAGTCCTATTTTTAAATCACCAATAATACAACTATTTCAAAGATCTGTGAGATTAAAGAATTCGTAAAGTGAAATATCCTGTTGAAATGAACTTCATTCCTAATTTATCTCTTTCCTAATCCATTTTCTTTACCAGGTCACTGTATCTCTATTACAGAAAATGTTGACTTCAAGACTTGCCACGGTAAGTGAAATACTGCGTGTATAAAGCTTGTAGAGCTGGTCTCTAAGAAAATTACAATTCTCACATATGAAGTGGAATTGTTCGTGAAGGAAATACTTTCAGGAGCTTACTGTGTGGTTTTTAAAAGTATGTAGCATCTTGGGATGTAGCTCATTCAAACTAACAGCCTTAATGCTTTAATATTGCTAATTTTAATTTGCTTGTTTTTACAACTTAATTCTTACTTTGAAGTTGAATATATTCTCTCTCCATAATTTGAAGTGGTAAAAACAATTAGAAAAAGAAAGTGCATTCTGTGATGAATCAAAGATAAAAACCTACATTCAAAGAGATTGATGGTATAATACCATCATTAAGTGCTGCTTATTTTTAATGATCTGTGCGGGATGTTAAATAAACTGATATGAATAGAAGAAGGTCTGTTCTCAGAACTTAAGAAGTGCTAGTGAACTTTATGCCATTAAAAAAATTGGTATGATAAAGAAAGCTCCTATTCTGGAGCTCTGCATCAGAAAAATAGCAAAAGTCTTTTTTGTTACTTTAAACCTAACCAACAAAAAAATAGATTTAATTATATATATTCTTTAAAAATATATAACATATCCAATGAAAACATTGTAAATTTTACAATTTTTAGAATTAAAATGCTAAATTCTGAAAAAAAAAAGTTCAAATGACTATACAAAGACAATCCTTATATAAATGCTAAAAAAAAAAAGCCGTGGCTAGTGTAGTTCAGTGGATTGAGTGCCAGCCTGTGAACCAAAGAGTCGCTGGTTCAATTCCCAGTCAGGGCATGTGCCTGAGTTCTGGGCCAGGTCCCCAGTAGGGGGTGCCCAAGAGGCAACCACACATTGATGTTTCTCTCCCTCTCTTTCTCCCTCCCTTCTCCTCTATAAAAATAAGTAAATAAAATCTTTAAAGAAAAAAGAAACTAAAGCCAAATTATGGCTAAAATGCTAAATCTGTTTCGGATTATGAATGAGCGCATCCACAGCACTCAGTGCTGTCTGATGGGCGCTCGTGCCAGATGGCGTAGGAACGTGCAGAGTTAGTGTTCGCTGGCCTGTCACTGGCTCCTCAGAATCCCCTCCCCTTGGAATGATCTCTCTTGTTTTCTCTTATTCATTTATGGGTCAAAGGTTCAATAAATCAAAGCCAGTTGATCCTGGTGAAAGTTTGCAGAGAAAACCAGCTTTGGCCAGTGGCCACAAAAGCTTGAGAAGTTTAACTGAAGGGAAAAAAATTGGACATTTTCTCATCCTGGATGGGAACTGGATTCTGCCTTCCATTTCCAGCCCTAATGGCTTTGCCGTTCCTCTGACAGCTGTGGCCTGTAGCCAGACCCGCCACCAGCCGGAATCCGCAGCTTCACACTGCCTGTCAGGTACCACTTCCTAAGCGAGCTACTCTAGGGGCCAGAAGCCCTGTCCTGAGGAGGCAGTGCCCCCCCCCAGCTGTGTCCAGGTCAAGAGGGGCAGTTGCTTAGAGCACGTGTTGGCGTCATCCTAGGGGGAAGCACACAGTTCTCTCTGTGTGTGTACATACATGTGTGCATACATGTTGATAGTGACATGGGAGCGGCTCCTGTTGTCATGGAGAGGAAGACCCTTTGCATTTGGAACACTGAACAGGCAGTACCTGTCATGTGCATCTGCACAGTGAATTAATCTTTTTTCCCACTGCCCTTTCTGTGAGGCCCTGCTCCCGGATGAAAACGCAACCGGCATTCATGCTTCTCTCTGATATCTTCAATGTTAGAAACAGTTATTGGTTATTTAAGCTTCAGTCTCAGCTTAACAGTCAAAACATGAGGCCAATGTTTAGTTCTGGCGGTTGAGTTAAGGCCTTCTTCCTGCCCCGTCTCCAGGCTGGTCACAGGCCTGGAGCTAGCAGTTCAGGAGGAGCAGGAGGGTGCCGCCTGCAGCTTCTGGAACCTTCCCCCCAAGGGGTCACCTCACTCGAAGGTCGCCTGTCGGAGCAGTGGCCTTGCTGCCGCATTCTCCATGTCCCACAAACCCAGCACATGACTGCTGCTCCGCAAACATTGGTTCCATGTTGAACTGGCCCATTGCTTTCTGGGAGAGCAAGTTTTCTTGTGATTGTCAACTACTGGTAAACTCACTGTGTCCTCAAAAGGGACTGTTTGCGGTGATGCCGGTCAATTAGAGGGACAAAGAAGAGTGAGTTCTGAATGCGGAGAAATTCAGCTCAGCTACTCAGCCATGTCCTGCACTCATGTTCTATGAAGTTCAAAACAATGTAGAGCAAGACACATCTCTGGTGTGTGTAGATTCTGCGTGCACAAGAAGAGACCGTACCGTATTGTCACAGCTCCAAACCCTGGAGGTTCCTGTCTGCCAGTGCCACCAGAGCCTCTGCAGCTTGCCCGGGGCAGGTCTGAACAGGTCTTCCTGGCTGCGGCTCTTGCTGTGTTCAAAGGGTCTAGCCCAGGCTGACCTCATCGGGATGCTATGCAAGGCAGTTTCTATTTGCTGCGAGTGCTGTGTGGCTTTTGTGTCTGTATGAGCGTGGGGCAGTACGCTCATCACATGACGACATGCAGACTGCTCCACGGAGGGCGCTGCGTTCTTGGAGACAGTAGAGGGATTATCGTGCACGTGTCGAGTTAATTTTGGGGATTGTATTGCAGTGAAACCCAAAGATAAGTTTGGAATTTAACTAGGCTGAAAATTGTCTCAGATAATTTTTAATCGTATTTTAGAATAAGACTCAAAAATCTCAGCATAGCCTCAGAACTCCAGGAGAATATCAGTGAAATATACTTTATAAATTTGTAAAGTTTGTGCAGTTATATGTGTATGTATTATAGAAATACAACATTGCAGACATATTCTTATTCTGAAATGAAAAAAACTTTCTGACATTATTGGTATTCATTTACTTAAGAGTTGTGGAGCTCAACAAAATAACAGAACTGGAAAAAGAATTGTCACCTGGTTCAGGTTGGAACTCTGGTTCTGAAAGGACGGTGCCACTCATCCTGTCAAGCTGGAACGTGAGACACATTCGGTTTCCTAAGATGCGCTATGTGCAGTTTCTTGGAGGACTCGGGTCGACTCACCCAGCCTTTGCACCACAGGTTCCTCGGCTGCAGTCTAGAGGGAGTGAAACCGCTCAGTATTTGCCACATGTTTTGCTGAAGAACTGCTTTTCCCCCTTAGAAGATATTGACTAGAGATGGAAGACAAAACAAAGGTGAAGGAAGAAAAAGCACTTCTGCTTGAGAAGCAGTTACCACCACTCAGAGCCGTGTGGCCTCTGAGTCGGAGTGGGTGACTCCCCACAGCGCACCTTCAGCAGTGGGGGCAGTCCTCTCTCATCACAGAAAAGCCCTCCGGTCCTGACGGAGGTCAGCGAATGCTAGGGGACAGAGAAGTGTACGTGGGCAACACATCTGAGAAAGGGGGGATGTTACATTTCCTCCTAGAGACAGAGGAAGAATGCCAGCATAAGAGAGCTCTCGGAAAGTGAGCATTGTGTAACTGTGCTATTTCAGAATTTCTTGTACTTATTTGATAAAGAGATTCAACTTTCCCCCTTGAAACACTCATCTCACAAAGATAGTGCAGACGGTCCAAGCGATCCCCACTCAGAGTCTCGTCCAGTTATCATGGATGCAGAAAGACTGGATGTGGAAAGATGGGCTGACAGTCTGCCGTTCATCACTCTCAAACCGTCCCCCGCCCCACCTCCGACTCAGTCTGCTGTCGCCCACCCACACTTCCTTCCCAGCATCCTCTCCTGCTCACCGGCCACCTTTCTCTGCCTGCCCGACTGCTAGAGTCCTTTAGATGCCGATCGACCCTGGCAGACACTGATTTCACGATGCCAAGTGTGAACCGTGACCACTGCCGCTGCGACTCCTCATAGGAGTGGTGGTGGTGGTGAGTGGTGGGAAAATCTCCGGAGTCTTCCTCACTCTTTGAAGAGCATCCTCTACTCCTTCTGAATCTTTTCTAGAACAGGAGGTCTCACTAAGTTCTAGCAGTAATCTTACCTCTAGATGGAAAAGTTGTTTCTTTTGAAAAGTTCCAGAGTATTAATTCAGAGCTTCCCAGTGGGGTTGGTGAAACGCAGACGGATGTGAAGTGTGGAGAGGTAGCGCCTCTCAGCTCCGGGGTGGGGCGCAGAACCCGTGGGTGGGACCCGGGTGCCTGTGGCTGCGAGGGCACGCACAGGGCTTCTCTGAGTGCCTGACAAACATCGTCATGCCGTGCGTTGCCGAGGCATGAAAAGCACGGGACAGAAGAATGTGGACATGCTCAGGACATCTGTATAATGACCCACTGGTTTTGAGTTGGAAAAGAACATGAAGTATTGAATAAAGAAATCTCAAAGTCCACAAACAATAAGAAACACATGCAAACATATATAATAGAACCATTTAAGTATGAATTAAAGGATAGTATGAACTGAACGTCTAAAATGTTAACAATATAAACCATATTATTCCCCAAATGTGAAAGATTCAGAGGAAAAGGTGGTTACATGTACTGAATGCTGTCTTTTTAAACCAAGAGGGACACCCATAAAAGCTGCTGAATGAGTTGAGTAGTGAAGAGTGGAGCCCTTGGGACATTATCGTCTGTGACATTGGGCCCGCCTTTGATGCCGCGGTCCACATCGTGTGACTTGTTAAGTGCGATGGGTGCAGAAATGGCCCGACACTTTGCGGAGGTTGTTGGAGAGCCTGCGATGAACACCGCGCGCGGAGCAGGTGACTGATGAGCGCGCGAAGCACGGCAGAGCGGCACCCGCAGGCCGTGCTTTGTAGTATCGTGTGTGCACGCGAGTTCCTGACTGTGACGCTGTTACTGCTGGACAGAGGGTCAGTCAGTGAGTGCCCGCAGCGAGCTAATGTTATCGGAACAAAACCCTGATGTGTCTGACAAATTACTGCCTGGCGGATGACACGAAACTCAGCAAGAGGCTGACTTTTGACAGAGTGTCTGTGTTTCCCAGATTTACAGAGCTGTTCTCTGTGAATGTTAAATAACCGCATTTTCAAATTTCCACTCCTAGGTTGATGGCTGGAGGCTAATTTCAGAATAATTTCTAACACTTTAGAGGGAGAAATACATTGGGTCGGCCAAAAACATTTGTTCAGTTTTTCCATGATCTGACTCTGGTAGCACCTAGTCGTCTTTGACTTCATTTGAAACAACTTTGTGACATTGTATTGTGACAGCTGTCATATCAGTGTAATTTAAAGAAAACTTACCAAAATTAGTGAATTTTTGTGTAGTCATTTCAGTGTTGAAGAAGGAAGAAAACATGTTTGGCATATTATGCTTTGTTCAAGAAGGACAAAAACACAATTGAAATGCACACAAAAAAAGATTTGTGTAGTACATAGGGAAGGTACTGTGACTGATCGAATGTGTCCGAGGTGGTTTGCAAAGTTTCGTTCTGGAGATTTCTCGCTGGACGATGTTCCCTGGTCGGGTAGGCCAGCTGAAGTTGGTAGCAATCCAATTGAGACATTAGTTGAGAACAGTCAACGTCTACCATGTGGGAGCTACCCGACACAAAATATCCAGGTCAAGCCTTGAAAATCATTCGTACCAGTTTGGTTATATTAATCACTTTGGTGTTTGGGTTCCACGTTAGTTAAATGAAAAAACCTTCTTGACAGTATTTCCACATGTGACTCTCTACTGAAAGGTAATGAAAACATTCCATTTTTAAAACAAGTTGTGACAGTAGGTGAAAAGCGGGTACTTACAATAACGTGGGATGGAAGAGATCGTGGGGCAGGCGAAATGAACCGCCACCAGCCACACCAAAGGCAGGTCTTCACCAGAGAAGGTGATGTTGTGTGTGTGGTGGGATTGGGAGTGAGTTGTCTAGTATGAGCTCCTTCTGGAAAAGCGGACGGTTACTTCCAACAAGTACTGCTCCCGATGAGACCAGCTGAAAGCAACGCTCACCGAAATGGGTCCGAAATTTGTCAGCAGAAAACACATAATCTTCCATCAGGATAACACAAGACCACACGTTTTTTTGGTGACCAGGCACAAACTGTCACAGCCTGGCTGGGAGGTTCTGATTCGTCCACCATATTCACCAGACACTGCACCTTCTTAGTTCCATTTATTTCGGTCTTGACAAAATTCTCTTAATGGAGGAAAATTTCAATTCCCTGGAAAGCTGCAAAAGGCTCCTGGAACAGTTCTTTGCTCAAAAAGATGAAAATTTTTGGGAAGATGGATTATGAAGTTGCCTGATTGGCAGAAGGTAGTGGAACAAAAGGGTGAATAAGGTGTCCAATGACGTTATTGGTGAAAATGAGAAATGTGATTTGTGTTTACTTTAAAACCGAAAGAACTTTGTGGCCAACCCAATATTTAAAGTAAGAATTTATCCTAATCACATATGCATCTGTTTCTACATGAGGCTATGTGACTTTTCCCAGAATCTATTTTATTTTTTTAATTTTTAAAATAAATATCTTTTTTTATGTATACAAAGAGTAACTTACTTATTTTTTTATAGATTTTATTTGTTTATCTTTAGAGGGGAAGGGAAGGAGAGAGGGAGAGAAATATCAATGTATGGTTGCCTCTCGAGTGCCCCCTGCTGGGAACTGGCCTGCCCTGTTCTGGGAATGTGCCCTGACTGGGAATCGAACTGCGATCCTTTGATTCGCAGGCCCGAGCTCAATCCACTGAGCTACGCCAGCCAGGGCTTCCCAGAATCTGTTTTAAAACACATGCATCCTTTTTCTGGGAACATTCCTTATTCCTCCCAAAATGAGATGAACATGCTGAAGTTCCACGAGCGCCCCGGCTCCCAAACACACAGACTGTGCATCCTGCCCTTGCTGTGAGCTCAGGTGATGCTCCCACCGGCCCTCTGTCCCTCTCCCTCCTTATTCTCCTGCCAGAGATGCTCACACAGTGTGTCTGGTGCAAGTGCCTTGTCCCTCACCCCTGTCCCGTGTTGGGAGAGGTGAGGGCCCTCTGAGCCATGCTGCTGCTCTTCGGGATTCATAGTGAGGACAGATAAACAGGTTTCTGTGTTGCGCCCTGGACAGCAGCAGTGAAAACGGTATGCCTGCCAAGTGAGGTAACACAGCTGAGATGCTGAGCCTCCGGGATCCTACAGGGAGCAGGTGCGACCACCCACTCCAGCCTTGGCCAGCCTGTGCCCCTCCCAGACCTCCTGGGCAAGCTGGAGCCACGGCAGCCACCTCACAGGAAGGAGCTCAAGTAGGGAAAGTCTGCTTTTCAGATGGCTAAACTACGGCTATAACTGCCTGCCCCCAAACGAGTTTTTGAGAACCTGCAAATTTGCGACAATACAGTCACACAAATACCTCGGTGCTTTGCTACTGACGTGGTCAGTTCCACCTTCGGTGACTCAAAGCTGGGGAAACCTTGAGGGAAACTGTAGCGTGAACATTCTGGGGTGACCCGCGGCAGCTCTGCTGAGAGGATGGATGTCCACCCGCCTCTTTCTAAGGCCGGCTGCATGCACACGTTCGCTGTGTGGCCACAGAGCTCTGCTGCGGGTCTGCCGAGATGGGCCGGCCTGGTGCCGCTGGATCGCCAAGGGGCAAGGTCGCTTTTTGGTTTTGGTTCTACATACAAATGACCTTGCCTAGTTCTGCAGCACTTCAGATCACTGTAATTGTTCAGGGCCCACCAGCAGGGGCGAGGAAGGAGAGAGACAGCCCCCGGGCAGCCCTGGGCTCCCCGCAGGGGGTGGTTTTGAATGCTTGCCCTCCTCCGCCTGGCGCATCCAGGGAAACTCGCAGCTCTGTGCATGGAGAGATGAGGACAGCGTGGAGGACAGCGGGAAGGACAGCAGGAAGGACAGCGGGAAGGACAGCGTGCTCAAGGTTGTCTCTTCACTGTAACCGGTTGTACCGTTGTCCCGCCTTTCTGTTCAATTTAGAAAGATAATGGGAGCAAATTACAGGGGGAACTATATTTCTGTTTCAACGTTTTGAACAAAGCAATCTGCTGAGTCTTTGAGATTCTTTAGAAACCACCAACATGATTAAAAAAAAGTTTGCTGCTCCTTAAGGCTCATTTAAAGAATCTTCAAAATACAAGGAAATGACAATTATCTTATGGTTCCTACAAGTTGGTGGTCCTCATTGAAGACGAGAATGCCCATTAGGCTCTTGCCTCCCAGCGGAACACAGAGCCAAGACCCGGCAGCCTCAGTCCCCAGACACTGGCAGTGGTGTCAGGGGCGGGCGTGCCCTCTGGGACACACCGCTCCTGTTCGAAACTGTGCACAGCTTGGAAGATGGGTTCCACCTTCACAGTCTCATCTCTGAGACAGATGCAGACCTGGGGGTCCCAGGGCAGATGTCACCCGGCCCAGGGCACTGGCTGCGGGCTGAAGATCGTGGTGGTGGGCACAGGAGAGGCCAGCTGCACAGAGGAGCCCGAGGGCTGGGTTTGCACCGAGGAGGACACATCTGTGGGCGTCTGCACGGCCAGTTCTCGTTCAGGTGGTGCTGCTACCTAGAGGAGAAGTAGCAGACCGAAAGGGGACCACCCAGGCAGTTCCTCGGAGGGGGCTGAATACCGGAGCCTGTTACGAAGGCCCTGGACCGGGGCCACCCCGTGTCTCCATCCACAGTGTCTTTGCCATCAGGTGTTTCTTGCACACTGGGAAGCAGGAAGCAGACACAGATCTTTCACAGTTGTTTCTTTCTTAGGAATATCATTTTCCACATACACTCTTTCACATGTGTTTAACACAGTTATTCTAACACCTTCTCGTGTACTCTTTCTATTCAATGCATACTCTGAAAAATATCTTTAAAATTATAAAACTCAACACTGCACATTTCAGAAAGAAAAAAAACATAAAGAAAAAAACCTGAAAATACCAGTTATTCTACCACCCAGGGATACTACTTTTAAGTTTTTTGTTGAAAAGCTTATAGAAAATCCTGTCTAGGACCACACGGTCCCGCTGTTAGGCTCCACATCCCACCCCCGGGAACATACTTTGCTTGCTGACTGCTACGTCAGCATTCCTCAGAAATTCTCCTTTGGTGGCTTCAGTACTTCCAAGTCTAAATTTCTTTCTCGTTTTCCTATTATTGGACATTGAGTTTATTTCCAACTGTGTTATTTCAAATAAAGCTATAATGTAATATTCTTTAAAATAAGCTTTCCCCCCGCTACTTTGTTTATTTCCAAACCTAGGGAAAGTCTTACCCTCTCTTTGTCCCTTCTTAGATTTGAGAGAGAGGAAAAATCAGGTCTAATTATGACTTAAATATGAGTGGTGCTAAATGACATGGCTTCTTAAAAATAAAGGAAAATTATAAGTTTTAAAAAGGATTATATGTAACAATCAATTCCAGCAACTTTTAAGACCTTGAAAATGCCACCAGCCAGCTTAGTGATGTCTTCATTTTCTCTCTTTGTTTTCCTCTCAGTGAATTCAATTTTCTAGTGACATCCTTCAAGTAAAAAGAAGGAAATCCAATTCTTTAGTGTAGATTTTCCATTCTGTTCTGTAATAGGAGACAATATTATTTTCTACTATTTTGATAAATTGCATTTCCACCTAAATAACAAACTTGAATATATATCCTTGTACTCACTATTGTTTGTGTGGAAAATGTGTTCAAAGACCCAAATACACATTTACAAATGAACTTTCAACAGTACAATATGCTTATCAATGAGGGAGTTCTGGTATCTTGAAGAGTGACCGGAACCTAGTTAACCTCATGCATATAGATTACTAATTAACGTGGTGCTAAGAGGTATGATTCATCGTCAGGCCGAACCCCAGCAGCCGTCTTGTCTAAGAGACATGCGGGCTCACACTGGACACCGGATGGGGCGCTTCGCCAGGGGCCCCGACCCTTGCAGCGATGAGTGCGACCCCCACACTGGGTTGTCTCGGGAAGGAGATGAGGCAGCCCAGAGCTCAGGTCTGTAGCGAGCTACGTAAAATACTGCCATGGCCTCTGTTCCTGCCCCTGTGTCCCTGTGTCTCCTGTCCTGCTCCATCTTTTTATAACACGTGTCGCCATCTGGCTTGTAACATCGTTTTCCGCTTCTGTGTTTGTAGTGTGCCCCGGGCTGTGTGCGCTGGAACAGCAGGAGAGCGCTTTCACTCTCTTCGGTGTTCGCGGCCTCACTCGGTGAATGTCTGATTGAAGTGAGTGAGTGAATACCGAGTTAATAACTAGTAAGGATTCTTTGTTTTTCAGACTGGATACAACAGAAATAATGTATTACAAACTATTGGAAAACTTTATAAATAAGCTCAAGTTTAAAAACTTGCAAGTGTCATATTTTTATTATTCCTTAAGAATCAAATGTATTGTATCTTTAACTAAAACTGTACAGGAAAGAAACTTGAATCTCACAGCCTACAGAGAAAATAACATGCATTTTTCTTTCCAAGTAAATTAAAGACTTTTGCCTTAAAAAATATGAAAGAGACACGACTCTGTAAGCCAAGTAACATTGCTAATGATTTTAGAATGTGGGTGTCCGGTCTTCATGGGAAGTCACAAATACGGTTTTCATTTAATACAGACTTTGTTTGGTATATTCTAAATAAGGTAAAACTCCCACACCACAAAAATTACCCCTGGACAATGAATAGTACGTAATTTGAATGTTCTAAAAGTAGGACATCTCAACAATTCAAAGATAAACTGCTCGGTCTTATTTTGGGAGGGGCAAAGCTACAGAGGACTGACCAGATGGCCAGGGTCGAGCCTCATTTGGCTGTACTTCTGGACAGCTCTTGGGCGTAGGAATGCACTTGTCACGGTGTTTCACAGAAGGTCCCAGACAAAGCTAAATGAGGAAATGGAATTAGAATAGATTTTAAACAAGAGTTTATTGAAATTCACAGCTGAATTTATTGTTGGTAACTGGACCTCCAAAGCAGATTATTGAGTTTAAGTACACAATAACAGGAACAACCTTTTTAATTCATAAAAGGAACTGCGAATTAGGTGGGAAACAATGGAGAAAGACTCGTCTGTGAGAGGTGAGCCAGTTACTAACCGCTGGCCTGCCATTTCCATTCTACGGAACGCTGGCCGTCTCTTTTCCTCTGCAGCCTCCCCTTTCCAGACCTTGTCCCCTCCCTGCACAGCCCCACTGCGCGCTCAGGCGGCTCCCGGGGCGGCTGAGGTGTAAGGCCCCCGTCTTGAGTCGGTGGTTGGCAGGTTATCTCACTGAAGGAGCTAGTCACAGCCACTGCACTGGAGCCCTTACAGCAACAGCTGCTCATCCCCATAGACGGGCGTGTGAGTGAAAAAGTAATTCCTTGTTCTTACTGTACAGCATCTACCTTGTAAGAACAGCTATCACTTTTGTCACTTCCTGCAGGAATCAGAATGTTCATTTCACTGAAGGAACAGGAAGAATTTTTACTGTTTATTTTGCCCTCTGGAATCACATAGGAAGGCATTTATATAAAAGGCCAGAAAAAACATCTAGAAATTTTACTCAAAAAATCTCAGTGCTATCTCAAGTCTGCATTTAATATAAGAAAGTATTTAATCTAATATTCCAAAACATGGAGAAGTGTGGATATAAGTGTTGCTGAATGCAACAAACGCTCGAAAAATTAGGCAAATAGGAGATTTTGTTGGAAAGGTAACAGGTGAGCAGAGAATTAATGGCATGTCTGTAAAATAGGGTCAGGGATGGATAGGAGCTAGGAAACAGCTCTCAAGGGTGCCCTGAACTACAGGAATCCCAGAACCCCCGGTCAGTGTGCCACTCCTGGTGTTAGTCGCCTCCACCTGCTGTTCCTTCCTTAGTTCCAATCTGCTTAATTCAAAAAGAAAAAGAGAGAGAGGGCTCAGATAGAATGAGAAATGAGAGAGATGTAACTAATGCCACAAAAATACAGAGGATTATAAGAGGCTGCTATGAACAATTACACAGCAACAAACTTGACAACTCAGAAGAAATGGGTAAATTCCTAGGAACTTGCAACCTGCAAGACTGAATTATGATGAAATGGAAAATCTGAACAGGCTGATTACTAGTAAGGAGATTGAATCAGTAATGAAAAACCTCCCAACAAACAAAAGTCCAGGACCAGACAACTTCACGGGTGAATTTTTGCCAAACATTGGAGGAGGAATTAATATCAGTCCTTTCAAACTGTGCCAGAGAACAGAATAGGAGGGAACTCCTCCAGACTCATTCTATGAGCCAGCATTATCCTCACATCAAAACCAGACAGGGACGACACAGGAAAAGAAAGTCATAGGCTAATAGAACATAGATGCAAAAATCCTCAGCGAAAGGTTAGCAGCCAAGTCAACAATGCATGAGAAGGATCATACATGACCGAGTGGGGTTATGTTCCAGGGATGCAAGAAGGGTTCAAATCCACAAGTCATTGTGATACACCACATGAACAAAACGAAGAATAAAAATCATATGATCAATCAACAGAGGTAGAAAAGGATTTGACAAAATTCAACATTCATTGATAATGAAGAAAATTCCTTGCAACAATGTGGGAGGAGAGGGAGTGTACCTTCACCTAATAAAGGCCACATATGACAAGGCCACAGCCAGCGTCACACTCACAGGTCTGAAGCAGAAAGCTTTTCCTCTGAGGTCAGGGACAGGACAGGGACGCCCACTCCCACCACTTTAACCCAACAGAGTGCTGGAAGTCCCAGCCAGAGCAGCTGGGCCAGAAAAAGAAATAAAAGGCATTTGAAATAGGAAGAAATAAAACCGTTTGCAAGTGGTATTATGTTACATACAGGAAACCCTAAAGACTCCATGAAAACTGTGAGAACAGATGCGGGAGTTCAGAAAGTTGGGGAACACGAAGTCAATACTCTACTATCTGGTGAGCTTCACATACTACAAATGAACCATCAGGAAAAGAAGTAAAGCAAACAGTCCCTTCAGCGAAGGGGGCCGCTCCGCCGCTTCGTGTACAGGACCGCGGACACCGCAGAGGGAGTCCTGGACACAGCATCAGCCCTCAGCGTGGGCCAGCCCGATCGCGTCTCTCCAGCCCTCTCTCCGGTCGTGCTGTCCTCTGTGTTCAGACCATCTCCTTCATCCCGAGTCCCCATGGACACCCCGCACGCCCCCACTGTGACCGAGTGTGGAAGGCCTTCCCCTGCAGCCCACCTGCCCACCGTGGTGAAAGGCCGAGCAGAGGCTCGCTGGCACGATGTACATCTTGCCGCGCAGTTGGGCCTGGTTGTCCAGTGCAGGCTGTCCTTGTGGGCGACCACCCTGCAGCTTGCGTCTGCTCTCGCTCCATTGCTGACCACTGGGCCATTTCATTGGGTAGTGATATCTGTCCAGAGAGGTTTGGGGAAGCGGTGCAGTCTAGGACCACTCTGTCCGTCCTCTCGCCGTTTCTTAGAAGACTCAATCTTCAGTGAATCAGGGTTGAAGCTTGTGTGTGCATCAGTGGTCTTTAATGTCTCCCTTATCCACATCTGTCTCCAAGGACAATGGAACATCCTCTCTGTGTTTTGCAGTCCTTGAGAATGAGAACGCACACGGGTCGCAGCCTGCTCGGGCTGCTCTGGCAGGGTGCCACAGACTGGCTAGCTGCTCGCAGTCTGCGGGCCGAGAGTCAGAGACCAGGGTGCCTGCGGGGCTGGGGCGGCAGGAGCTTCTCTCCCCACAGTGCTCCCTGCATTCTCAGTGGTGCAGGAGCTAGGGATCGGAGGGGTCTCTGGGAAGAGCATAGGTCCCCTTCGTGAGGGCTCCACCCCCTGACCTCATCAACCCCGAAGGCCCCACCCCCTGACACTCTGGCTTTGGGGGTCAGGGTTTCCACGTGGGACTTCTAGGCCTGCACAGACTCTTAGGCCTTAGTAACATGGTTGTGCGCATTTAAATTTTTAGTGGATGTTGCTATCTTGTCCATCAGGAAAGTTCTACCAATTTCCATGGCCCGTTGGCGGTGGCATACGGGAGCACCTTTCCTGTACTGAGAAACCGTGTGGTGGGGGGAGGGGGCAGAGACCCACCTTTTACCGCATACCCTCTGTCCTTTTGGTTTGTGCTCTGTGGCTGTGCATTTGCTGCCTATTCAGAGAAGGTTTTAGAAACGCAGCGTGAAACCACGTGGCATTTTGGTCGGTGACAGACCACGTGTCCGACGGTGGTGAACCACAGAGCTGGGAGGTAGCAGGCCAGGCGGTGTGGGTGGACCTGTGCTCTGCAGTGGTCGCACAGCGGTGAAGCTGCCCGAGGACACGGTTCTCAGAAGGTTAAGTGGTGCGCACTGTAAACCAGTAAGTTAAAAGCATCGCGTCTCTCTCTGTGCGTGTGTGTGCACTCCTGTCACTGGTGTTCAGTCGGGGTGCTTTTGCCTGTGGGGACATCTGGCAGTGTCTGGAGATACTCTGGGTGGGCAGATTGGACTGCCGGCACCCAGGGCAGGATGTCGGGGTGCTGTTATGTGTCCTGCAGTGTGCGGTGGAGCACCCCACCCCAATGACTAAGAATTGTCCCGCCCAAAAGGTCAGCCGTGCTGAGGCTGAGAAACTCCATTCCAGGCATGTGCTTTAAAAGTGGACATTTAAGTGCCACTTGTGACTAGATGTGGCCAAGGCCCTGGGCATGCAAAGGGACCAGACGGCCCTGCACCCCGGGGCGCACAGTCCAGTGAGGGGAGAGGTAAGCAGACCGGCAGGAATGCGGTGCCCTCCGCCCTCCGGAGTGGAATGCAAACAAGACGGGGAGCGGGGGCGGCAGCAGCTGTAAACATACTCGGCAGCAGAAAACCCCTCCCTGAAGCAGCCCTCGCGACAGGGACATCCTTTCCAGAAGGCATTCCCGCAGACCCCGCAGGCCGAGAGTGCAGCACTGGGTTCAGAGGCGTCGCTGCCCGTGGGCACCAGCGCTTGCTCTGTGGACCAGACCCGCAGGAGGGCCGAGGCCGACCCTGACAACTGTCACTCTATTTCTGTGCCAAGAGCACATTTGGGGACTTTAAATGGACCCAGTGCTGCATTGTAAAAGAATGTGCAGGTCACGGCCCAAGCTGCCGTCTGGAAGACTGAAGGCTGCGTTTTGTGAGAACAGCAGTGCGGAGGATTATCATGTTTGGCATGCCTCCTCCCACGCACGTCTCCTTCCCCGGCAGGCCCACGGGCCCAGCTGTGTTTCACCACCAGGCACAGCGGCCAGACCCGGCGAACACTCACACCCGCCAGCCTCGTGTAGGTTTTCCCGAGCCTCTGTCACTCACACTTTTGCTTTCATTTAGATGTCACCGGTGAGTTCGAAAGCCCTGTGACGTCTGTCTGGAAGTGAGAAGGAGACTCAGTGCCCATGGGTGGCCTGCACGCTGTGCCCCCCACCCCAGCGCGTCGTGCAGAGCAGCGACCTGGGGAGCTGCCGTGGCGATAAATGAGATAACGCCTGCTAAGTCGTCTGTCGTGGCCAGGAGGATGCCGCTGGCCACAGTCGTGTGACTGCGTGTGGGGCTGCCCCCCAGACTCCACTGGCGCTCCTGGTCAGCGCTGTCACAGGAAACGGTGGTTCCCGTCTGTTCACTGGGTGGTCCCGTGGGGAGCTCGGGGGGCGTCCACCCACCTTTGTGTTCAGACTCGCTGCCTCCCGCCTCCCTGCCCATGGGCTCTGCTGCAGCTCTGGTCTTCCTGGCCAAGCACACGTTCTCTGCTCCACACCCCAGGGGCTTCTGAACACACTCGTGTGCCCCCATTGTCACACCAGCCCACTCTCTGCTACAGGAGGAGGCTCGAGGCTGCTCAGCAGAGCCGGTCCTGTCCGGACCCGAGGGGCCCTGCCTGGGTGACAGCAGCCGAGGGCTGTGCGGTCACATGGTCACCATGCCCCTGCATCTTCTCAGGCTCCAGGACAGTGGGGGTGAGACCGTCCGTCACGGCGCTCAGATTCTACCGTTTCAGTCTCAGAGTGGTTTTGTTCCACTCTGGAAGCTGACGTTTTCAACCCATTTTAGGCTTGTGTGGGAAGTTACGTTGCCGTAAATAATGTTCTTGGGAACTCGCACCCGTCCCTTCTCCCTGCTTCTCCACAGGGAAGATGCGGTTGTGTGCTCGGTGCTCACTGCTCACTCTGCCTGCCGGGGGGGCCCAGGGTGCCTGCGACTGCGGCCCAACACAGAATCGTAAATTCACTTAAAACCTTTGTCTTCTCATCAGGTTTCGTTAGTGTCTGTGTATTCACTGTGGGGCCCAGAGGGGCTGAAAGGCTGGACAGCGCTGCAGAGCCCGGCGAGGTGATGCCTCTGGCTCTGGAGGCGGGTGATGCACACGGGACGCGCTCTTTCTTTTTGCTGGGGTCAGAATCAGCAACGAAGGCGTGAGAGCAGAGCAGATACAGGCGGTGGCTCTCCCTTTCCCTGAGGTCAAGGTCGCTATGGAGATGATTCAAGGTCCGGGCCCTCCAGGGAGAGGACGGGCAGGGAGGTTGGGGGTCGCCCTGGGGCTGCTGGTCTCTGTCTTTCCCTCCCCCTCCCCTTCCCCCAAGGAAGGCCAGAAACAGGTCTGGCTGTCCTTCCGTCTGGCCTCCTCCCATTTTCCCTTCATGCCATCCTGAAGGGGACTTCCAGAGCTGGCAGGTCCCTCACACAGGTCACAGATTTTGAAACGGGTCTGACAAACGATGGAGCACCTCCATGAAAGAGGGTGGGGGCCTCGGTGACCAACCCAAACTGCAGGGTCGTGGTCGTCACAGCATTTGAGAGCCAGAGGGATGTGGAGGTGGCACCAAAGATACCTTCATTGAAAAAATAAAATAAAAAAGTGACATAACAGATAAAGTTCATTGGGTTAAGTGGTTTATATTTTTACTAAATAAAAAATAGTTAGAACCTCTGTATGGGAACCCAGGAGTATCAGTACCTAATTTAGCCCTTAGAGGTAATGTTTTATTTCTGTTTCAGAGGCTCAAGAACATTTAATTTGGCCTAAATTCCTTTGCTTAGCCCTTTAAAAGACAAAGTTCACTTTCACAAAGAAGCTGAGATTGTAATTAATTACACATTATTTACTAGACCCCAGGACCCCAAGTACGCATTGGGTGAGAGGGTTTGTGGCAACTTCTCCTGACCAGCTGCCCTCGTCCCCTCGGCCTGTGAAGCTCCCACTTCTGAACCTGTGTGCGGGGAGGTGGGGCCCTCAGCCTCCGCGGGCGCCGAGCGAGTGTGGCGCGACACAAAGGGACAAGTGGACCAGAGGCCGTGCCGTCTGCTGGGCCTGTGCAGTGGCCAACACAGCCTTTGTCACCACTCTGCACACCATGGTCGTGCTGTTGTCCCTCCAAGGGGGCCAGCAGACAGCTCAGGGCCTGGCAGTGCTCTGAGCCGTGAGGCGGTTGGGTGTGGTTTGGCCTCAGGCCTGTTGGTGAACGGTCCGTGGGCCGTCCACCAGACGATAGCATGTCCCCTCATGTAGTTGTCACCACCACCACATGAAGAACATTATCTACTCATGCAAAGACAAACTGAGTGAACACACCAGCCAGGTCCCAAACAAGCGCTTCACAGAAACCCTCCCATGCACTCCTGGTGGCAGTTGGAGGGGCTTGGAGGGGATGTGTCACCTGCCCAGGTGGTCCGCAGAGCAGTGGGCTGCGGGAGGGCCGTGAACGCAGGCCCTCTTGCACCCAGAGCCTGGGCTGGCAACCGCCCGTTCCCTGTCAGCGCTCACCGTGTGATGAAGTCCCAGCCAGGGCAGGCACGTAGCTCAGGGGCCGGCAGTGGCCGCTCCTTAGCTGTATCACCGTGGGGTCACCCTGCGTCTCGGCAGGTCAGCTCTGTATTTCAGCGGGTACACGGGTGAAGACCTGCCTGATATGCTCGGTCACCAGACCCCGAGAGCTCAGGTCCCTGCGACCTGCTTTCCCTGGTTGCGTGGCCGCGGCTCACTAGAGCCCGGTCCCAGCCTCCCACGCAGTAGAGCTTCACGGGGCGATGAGGTCTCCTAGCAGCTCTGCAACATGGTGCGCCGGGTATCTGCACTGCCGTACTCACCGCCAAACCAGATGCGGGCACGCTGGTTACACTCCATAAACTTCGGTGTTCTTCTTCAACGGAACTGTAACTCCTGCATTATAGAACTTGGGAAGGATTACTACGTATCAAACGAACGGTTGAAGGTGCACTAGTGTGGGAACTTGAACATAAGCGTTCCGTTAACGCCAGCTCTTGTTGCTTAACCTGAGTTGTCGGGTCAGGTACTTTGACCATCCTCCTGCCCCACCTCTTATGTGGCTAACTGAGCTCGGAATCCGCACTGGGCTTCAACAGGCAGGCAGCTCGGGAGGGAATCAGGACATGTAGCTTCCCAACACTATTGCATTCAAAACTGAAACCATGGCATTAGAGAATTACCCTCTTAAAACTGATGTTGTTGCTCCGGTTTTTGTGTTGTCAGTGTTTAAACGTCAGCTCTTCAAGAGATCTGTTTCTTAACAGGTCTATTTCTTCTTTGATCACTATATGCCGTGTTGAGCTAGTTCCATTCTGAAGGTTAATGTCATTCAAAGCCATTGTCGATCCTTTGGAACAATTTACCTACAATGTTTCTAGACACAGGCATTCCAGAAGACATGTGCGTTGCATTAGCAGGCATTCTTTCACGGAACCAGACCTTACTAGTCAATATGTTTTATTTTAAGCTCCGAGATGAAACCCAGCACCTCCCAGAAAGCTGCCTTTGCATGAATGTAGCTGTGAGGTCCAGCGTGACTGGCCGCATGCGCCAAGCATTGTTTTCCTCGCTGACCCCCTGGTGGTGCCCCATCGCTCTGATGCCCCCCGGGCAGCACAGGGCACTCAGCCACATAGAGGCCTTTTCACACTGGGTAGAGGTTGCTGAGCCTTCTAAAAATACAGATTAGAGTAACGTCATATTTTCAATGCCCTGGGTTTGTTTTACTACACGGCTCAGCTATAAATACTGCCATTGAGTCTCTGTTTCAAAACTGTGTCTGTCTCTCAGTCCCAAAATGAGGCCGTATGTCCTTCACAATGTAACTGTTTTATGAAAATGGGGGCAAAAGAGACATTACATTCTTCCTGGTTTCAGCTCTACCAGAAAGTTTTGTTTCTGGTTGTTACAGTAGTGTTATGTGTAAATATAAGTAAACCTTTTGGTGGTTTGGGGCTTTTTGTTGGGTTAGGGTATCCAGAGAAATGATAATAATATGTGTCTCTTAATTTCTCAGACAAGAATTTGTCACATTGCAAAATCCTGGGTGTTATTTGTTTCACAGACAGTGAACACAATTTAAGGGAAAAGGTTTGTGACCTTATCGAAGTGGCTGTTTCGGTTTTGCCTCACCTGTCTTTGTCTTCGGCAGCGTTCCAGCGTGGACAGGCTCGCACAGCGGGCAGTTTCAGGAGGCATCTCCTCGTCCAGATGCTGCTCCCCTGGGACTCAGTGCAGGGATGTGGAAGCCCCCACAATCCCTCTGTCTGCTCAGTGCATTCTTTGTCCCTGTCCCAATGTTAACTGCAGACGATTGACGCTTGAGGTCTTATCAGGCAGCTGGGACGCTTTGGGTCTTTTCCTGGGAGCCGGGACACCTGAATCCATTGATAAAAGCGTATTGTTTTCGGCCCTGGCTGGTGTGGCTCAGTGGATTGAGCACAGGCCTGTGAACCAAAGCATGGCCGATTTGATTCCCAGTCAGGGCACATGCCTGGGTTGCAGGCCATACTCCCAGTATGGGCTGTGCTAGAGGTGACCACACATTGATGTTTCTCTCCCTCTCTTTCTCCCTCCCTTTCCCAACTCTCTAAAATAAATAAATAAAATCTTTAAAAGAAAGGCATATTGTTTTCCTGCAACCAGACGGAGAACACGACTGTGTGTGCTCGCCCTGGGGAGCGGCACATGCCGTGGTAGGAAGATGAAGACCCCGTCGCCCCCAGCGGCCCTGTGCTACGTGGGTGGTGGCTGTTCCTGTGGCAGTGAGCACCCACGGCACTCAGCGTGTGGGACACACCGGTGCCCGCACCGCAGGCTGGGGGCTGGGAGCTCAGAGACAGGCGCCAAGGCCGTCGTGCCACTCCCCGGTGGCACTTTCCGAGCGCTGTGCCAACAGCGTGCACGTGCTGCCTCCGCACCCTCTCCTGCGAGTGTGGTTCCTGCGCCCCTGTCACCGGTGTCGAGCTTCAGCCTGAGGAAGTGGGGCACCTTCCACGGACCCCACCGAGGCCAGTTTGATTCCCAGGCTGAGGTGACTTTGTGTGTGTGTGTGTGTGTGAGAGAGAGAGAAAGAGAGAGAGAGAGATCTGTGTCTGTGTCCATATCACTGTTTCTCATCTGCTTGTGTGTATAATCTGGGTGACTCTGCACACAAATCTGTAGAATTTTTATATAGAGATTATACCAAGGTTAGCTAAACTTTTAAAAATACGTCAATACCTAAAGAGCATTCTGTGTTATAACATTCTACTTAACTCGGAGGAAAGCACAGACCAGATGACTTTCAGGGACCTCATAGGTACAGCAACTCATGCAGGGCCTGGGTTCGCTCTTGGCCACCACCCGGGAGGTGGCAGCCCTGTGTATGGGTGCGCTCTGTGGCTCCCCGCAGGTCACCGCTGCCATCGTGGGCCTCAGACGCCTTCCTGGCCAAGGTGCCGAAGAAGCGAGTGGCCTGGGCAAGGCCAGGCTGGAAATTTGACTTCCACGACCAGAGACCTCCTGCTCACAGGGGACCTCTGCCTCTGAGTCCCTCTGCCACACATTTAGCCATTCGCTACTCACTTTCTGGGTCTTCTGTTTTATTGAGCTTTTAACTAAATACTACATATGCTCTTACCATATTCCCCCCAGCCCTGCCCAATGAAGTCCTGACCACGTCTCCTAACCTCACGTCCCCCACAGCCCCCAGACAGGCGGCCACACTGATTGGGGCCACACTCGGAACGCTGCTGTTGGGCTGTGCAGTTCAAAGATCACAGGTTTTCGAATACAGGCAGCACCCAGATTGTAAATGGAACTTCCCCAGAAGTTCATTTCATATTGGATTTTGGAACTCTGTAAAACTAATATGCACACTGGTTATGTTTCCAAATGAAAGTACGCTATTCAGCACATATGTATGTGAAACATACTGGTCCTCCAAACCACTGTAAAACTGAATCTCCTTCCAGAGCACAGCTGCCACGGAGAGTACTGCTAGGCTGATT
>PVKM010011750.1:16363-32821 GCA_004027735.1 Carollia perspicillata | reverse complement strand
AGATAGATCATCTTGACAAGATAAATCACTTGTCAAGAGTCACATGCTTAGTAAATGGTGGAGATGGGATTTGAACCAAGTAATCTGACTGCAGATCCAATATTCTACTAATTTCACAGCTGTATTGAAACAAAGGTTTGGGGGTGAATGCTATGGAGTTACCATGGCAACAAAAGAAAGGATCCTAAAGAGTGATTGACATACTCAGCCTAAATCTATCTGCTACCCCAATTTTCTTTCTACTCAATTTCTTTTTTATTTTATTGCTACTTTTACAAAGCAAACCAGCTATCCAAATAGTCACTCTTTAAGCTAACAGGAGACTAGAAAAATCTAGTCTTGTAAATATCATTTATTTATACTTTTTTCTTATAGATTAAGAAAATAATTTCTGTATTTTCCATTTGATTTAAATAGCACACGCAAGGTTTGTCTCTTGGGACGTGAGACCCTTGTTTTAAAGACACAGTTCTATGTCGCCATCTGGTGGAGGAGATATAAAATCTCCTTTGTCTTTACTTGGGCTCTCAATTTTTATCACCTTCAGGATTCAACCAGACTATTTATTATGTAGTAAGAGATAAATACAGAATTAAAAACAAATTGTAGTGCACTTTGAAAATCCCAGTATTTCAAGAGGATCTAAAATCTAGACCACAGTTTAGAGAAAGAAGTGTATATATGATTCTTACATTTTAAAGGAAAATTTGGGTTCCTCATCAAGTTCTAATGCATTGAACTTTCTTTTTTTTTTTGGTAAAATATACCTGTAAGCACAGCCACTACTTTCTAAGGGTTTATGTTCAGGAAGGAAAGGACTACCTACCTCTTTCTCAGGGTATCTCTGCTGGTGTGGAGCCTCTTCTCCTTTAAACCGTACTTAGCTCTCGCTGGCAGGCCCTGTCGATCGCGCTTACTCTCTGTCCCCAGGAAATAGCAAGCTTTCTGGCCTATCACAGACACTCAGGAAACACTTGTCAAGTGAATGTTTCCCTTCTTGTGTTCTATAACTAATCAACCTGTGCTCTATAACTGTGCAGATAACCTGGAATACGCCAAAAATTCCAGTCAGGCCCAGAGAGCTTGTTTTATCAGAGAGAGAAATGAGATTTCTCCAAGGCAAGTCAATCTCCAGGATTTAAGAAAAAAAAGTCCCTTGATTTTCACAGGGCCTAAAATTCCATTATGAACAACTCCTTTTTGAGTGTTACCCTTTGAGAATATCCTATTATGCCCTGACCGGTATGGCTCAGATGGTTGGGCGTAGTCCTGCCAAGGTCGTGGGTTGGATTCCTGGTCAGGGCACAGGCCTGGGTTGAGGATTTGGTCCCTGGTCGGGGTGCGTACGAGAGCAACTGATCAATGCTTCTCTCACAGCTGATCGGTGTTTCTCCCCCTCTCTTTCTCCCTCCCTTCCCCTCTCTCTAAAAATAAATAAAATCTTTAAAAAAGAATATTCTATTAACATATTCACACTTCATAGGAAAAGTAACATCTTATGTTCTGTTAAGTCTAAATTCGAGTGGATCGAGGGCAGCCTACACCCTTGGGTACCACAGGGATCTTAGAAGGTAATTGGTTGATGTCTCTGAAGAAATGATTAGAATTACTATTTATGGCATCTTTTAAATTTCTCTTTTTACATGAATTATAATATACGTAACTTAGTCATACAGTAATATATGAATATAGTTTACGATTGCATGTTTACACATACCTCAGACTATTCATTCAAAATTTCACTGATATGTTTGAAGACCACTGGTGAAAATGTGACTTTGGAGTCGGGCCTAAATTGAGCTCTGTCATTTACAGGCTGTGAGGGCTTGGGTAAATCTTCAACCTCTCTGCCTTTATTTCCTTTTTCATAACATGGGGATTTTAATATTCCTTTTGCAAGGTTATGGTGAAAATTGAATGAATTATCTGCAAAGTATGCAGCCCTGGGCCTAGAAGACGTGAGCAGCTCTGTAAACACAGCCAACTCCTTCGGTGTGTGTCCCACGCAGTCACACGGGGTCCCACACTCAGAAGGGGCTTGAGTTCGGTTTAATGCTCTGCTGTCACTGTCTTGAAATTCTTGATAATTTTTAAACATGGGCCTTGAGTTTTTATTTTGCCCTTGGCCATGGAAACTATGTACCCAGCGTTGATAAAGGTAGCTTTTACTGTTGGTCTAGCTAAATTTGCCTTCCAGGTTTCCTTAGTTCAGTTATAATGGTTCATGCTCTGTCCACATCACTATTTAAGCTTCTTTAGGCGACTGAAGAGAGTCCCTGGAGGATGAGCGATCTTTTCATTTTTAAATCTTTCTTGAGATATTTATACGTAAGACTTCACATTTATAGTGTATAACTCTGTTGTTTTAGGCTCCCCCTCCCCAATTTTACTGAGATATGATTGGCAACATTGTTTTAAGTATATTGGTAAGATTAGCCCAGTCTGTTTTAAGAGCCCTGGACTGGCGGAGCACTGATTCTTCCTTGCTTTCACCAGTCTTTCAAGCAGAATCTCCATAAGTATGTGGTTAGATTGGACTATTTCCCGAAAAAACATATTATCAATAACAAGAGGTGGAAGAGGTCCTACAAGGCTTTGGGTCTAACCCCTTCGTTTCAGAGTTAAGTAAAACAAGAGCTGAAGAGATTGAGTGCCTTGTTCAGGCCACGCAGGGAGTGATTAGGGCTGGAACCCAGGCCTGGCTTTCACTCCCTGTGCTGCTGGCTCCGTGATTCTGTCCTCTCTTCAGATTGTCCACCTTTTGTCAACGGAATCAAAAAGCTCTCTACTACAAAAGGGTAGATATTGTGGGTACCAGCAACAGCATATTCGTTTTATGCTTTGGGTCCTTAGGGATATCCTTGGGAATATGTAGTCAATCTTCCATGTTTAAAAATCAGTGCAGTTTTAATTGGCATTTTTCTCTTATTTTCAGCATTTCTTTTTTCATATGATTAAGGGCCAACTTTTATTTCATCTTATGTGAACTGCCTATTCACATTTTTCCATAGAGTTAATGGTCTTATTTTATCAAAAGAAGCTGTATATTAGAGATATTTATCTTGTGTGATATATTGATTACAAATATTTTTCTTTTCACTTTCTCTTGATATTCTCTTCCATGCAAAAAATCTGTTTTTTTTTTTTTTTGGTAATTGAATGTATTGATTTTTGCCTATGTTACTTGTGTTTTTTGCATCATAGTTAAAAATATTTTTCTAGGTTGTAAGTGAATTAGCTCATTTTTTCCTTTTGTATTTGATGGTTTTATTTTTACGTTTATACTTCTGATGCATTTGAAATTTATTTGGGTGTTGGGTGTAAGGAATGAATCGAGTTCTTTCTTCTTCAGAGCAGGTTTTAAGATTCAGGACTTTATAAAAGAACAAAGGGATCTGTTCCGAATGTCTGGACTCACATTTCTAGTGCAATCACGGCAGAGTAGTAAAAGACAACAGTGGGGTCCTGCTCTCCAGGCCCAGCTGGACCTTGCAAACAACTGTCACTCACACCTAGCACCGAAGGCCATGAGAGCAACCACACTCTGGTCTCCTCAGCTCTGGCTTCCTCTTCTCCTAATCTACTGGTCATCGTCTCATCCGAAGGGCTCTTGCCCCATGCAACTCTATGCTGAGAAACCTCCCTGAAGATTTCCTATTCTTCATGTTTATAAATGCTGATGCCGAGTTCATGTTTAGTGTGGAATCTCTCTCAGTTGCTCTTTGCAGAGGGCTTTGCTTATCTTCCTGTCATAGTCCTTAATCTGAAAAGTGGTTTTGCCTCTGCTTGGACCTTTAGAAATCTCTAACCTACTGCTTGTTCATTGGCGTTCTCTTGGCAGGTGGTGTTCTCTGTGGTCAGTGAGGAAAAAGAAAGATTTCATTTTGTTACCTTTTGTGAGAAAAGTCACTTTCTTATAGCAATACCAATGATAGTAATAGTTACACATATTGAATGCTTGATATGTAGAAGGCAACCAGCCTTACCCCTCACACTCACTGGGGCAGGGCAAGAATACTAAAGGAGGCTATTCTTTGTGTCTACATACTTAAAAGTTAGATATCAAGCAAACTATCTATTAAATACTATGTTCTTCCCTTCTTCCTTGTCAAACGTGCTTTCATAAAAACCTGGAAGAACAGATTCAAATATAGAATTCTTAGATTCCCTTGAGTTCTGTGCCAGAATGTGTCAGTGAGAGAAGTGCCCCCCACCCCTGAATAGCTGTCCCTTCAGGTCATCCTCTAACCTAGAAGAGCACACTCCAGCAAGCAGCCAGAGGACAAGCGGGGCCATTTGTGCAGGTAATCCCAGGGTCTCAGATACCTGGATTACGTCCTAAAAAGGAGGGTGGGGGATGGGTTTTGAGTGAGTTTGTCTCCCTGATCCTGCAAAGTCTTCGCTCCATAAGAAAAAGGAAAATCCCTATGAGGCCCTGGGTTACTTTATACATATTTAACTTCTTCAGTCTTTACAACAAGTCTATGAGGTAGGAACCACTGGACGGATGAGGATACTGAGGTTTAGGGAGATTAGGTGACCTGCCCAAGGCCAAAAGACTACTGAGCAGTCTCCAGAAACTTGAAGACTGTCCCAAGAAACTTGCCTCCTGAACTGAAACGATTTCCCCATCACACCAGCCCGTGATACTTTCTGTGCCGCAGTATGAACCCCTCCCTGCAGCAGAACTTGGGAGTGATCTGTTTGACCATACAAGCCCTCCATAAAGTTGTTGTTGCAGACTTTCTGCATTCTCAGCTTCACCTGAGCCTCCTTCAGTGGCAAGATTAAGGTGTCTCTGAGATATTCCAGCTCGAGAATCTTGTGATTCTTAGGCAGAGATGATTACAATTTGCTAAGCTTGAACAATGCTTTAGAAAGTATATCCGAAGGTAATACAAAACTACTGAAAATTAATAATAAGTAGTAATAATAAACTTTAAGTTACTATTACAGGAACCTACCAGTGAGATGAGATTGCTGCACATCTTGAATGTTTTAAAACACAAATTAACATCTTCTGTAGGAAACTCACGTTGCTCTTACTAGGAAACACAGCTAATCTGCATGTAGGGTCCACTTAGGGGAAGAACATGTAATGATGTTCGATTTCAGGGATCCAGACCTAACAACTAGATGTTACCCCTGTTATAATGGACCTAAAACATCTAAAATGTACTGAAAGTATTGTATAGCACATGCTATGAGCTATGCGACAGATTTTTCACATGCTCTCTTTGAGATTAGGAGCTGCATTCAAGTGTTTTATAGGGGCTGTATTATAAAGCCACGCTGTGACAGAATTATTACCAAGAGCACAGAATTATTACCAGGGCTAGTGTTTGGATTAAGAAATATCAAAGGTCATGCTGGAGTTGGAGATGTCTGTACGTTTCAAGTTGGCCTTCAGGTAAACTGGACTTTACATAGAGTCATAGCTAGTTACATTTGAGAGACACTCTCTGGGGACCTAGGAATGCTTTAGAGTGGGTCCCTTTCAAACATGGGTTAAAGAGGTTTTTTCTTATGTGTCTGACCAGGTTATTTTATCTTTATTGAATAGAGAATATAGAGAAACTCTATCTTCAATACAAAAATCGTGGACACTTGTCATTGTTTTGATCTTCTCTTAGACTGTAGTGTCTAGTATAGCTCAGTAGACAGAACCTCTGTACCCTTTGTTAAAAATGTTTGAAAAGAGAGGGGAAAACCTTCAAAAGTTCTTTTTTCCACAATCACTGATAATTGCCCATTCCCTTTAGCCTTGGTGTTTCATATCTTCCAATGTGACTGGTATAGTTTACCCAAAACATTTAATATTACTGTAAAAACATTAACCTTAGGATATCTTCTGTATGATGGATTAAAGCCATGAACTTGAATTTAAAAATCAATTGTTCCCTCTATGAATAAGAAATAATTTCTGCTCTAAAAATGACTGGCACATAAGAAATCAAATAGAAAGAAATGATCAGTATGTATGATACACAGGAAAAAAAGTAAAATGAGTCAAACTTTATTTTTATTTAAAATGGCTTTATTGAGATAAAATGTACATATTATAAATTCTCCCATTTTTTACTATCATCATTTTTCCATTGAATTTGTTGGGATGACATTGACCAATAAGATTATGTAGGTTTCAAGTGTACATTTCTATGATCCATGATCTGCATATTGCATTGTGTGCCTACCACCCAAAGTCACATCATCCTCCATCTAGCCCCCTTTACTACCTCCTCACTCCCATTCCCTCTGGTTAAATTCATACATTTTAACAGTATACCATTCAATGATTTACTCAGAGTGGTGGGACCATCATCATGATCTAATTTTAGAACACTTTACCATCCCCTTAAAATCTCATATTCATTAGTAGTCACTCACATTTCCCCTATCTGTATAACCTCTGCTCTAAAAAACCACTGATCTACTTTCTATCCATAGAGATTTGGTTCTGAACATTCCATCTGGAAATGGAATCATAATATGTGGTTTTTTGGTGACTGTTTTCTTTCCACTAGAATAATATTTTCAAGGTTCTAAGTTGTAGCTTGTGTCAGTAAGTACTTCATTTCTTATCACTGAGGAATAGAATTCCATTAATCGACCTATAAATATAAATATATATTTTATTGATCTATTTATTAATTGATGGAATTTGGGTTATTTTCACTTTTTGGCTATTATAAGTAATACTATGAACATTTATGTACAAGCTTTGTGTGTATGTATGTTATTTCCCTTATGTATATATCTAGAAGTGGAATTGCTAGGTAGTGCGTGTTTAACTTTTTGAGGGAACTGCCAGATAATTTTCTGAAGCAACTACATTTTAAATACTCACCTCAATGTATGAGGGTTCCAGTTTCACCACATTCTCTCTAATGCTTGTAATTGTCTTTTTGATTATAGCCACTCCATCAAGTGTGAAGTGGTATCTCATTGTGGTTTTGATTTGTATTTCCTTGGTGGCTAATAATGTTGAACATCTTTTCATGTACTGTTTGTAAACTCTCTTACTTGATTAAAAAATGTGGATTCTAACCCCACTAATTGATAGCTGCTGAAATATCATTGTCAGTTTTTAGTAGTTAAATGGTATTTAAGGTATGATGCTAATGAGAGCAAGGTTATGGAGTCTAGGTCTGAATAAACTGGTTAGCTCTAATAGGGAAAATAGTGGTTTAACAGCTAAATTCATACGGCTAACCTCTTTTTAATGACACCAAATATCATTTCAACAAAAATGTAATTTATCATCAGTATATATATTTAAGGGCAATTATTTATCGTTTTAACAAAATGCCCAGTTTAAACGTGTTGAACCATTGAAAAGATACAAGTAAGAAAGGAACAGATCATTCTAAACTTCACTGCTCCAGAACTAATCAGGTTATGTGTTGGTGAATACATTACAATATCTCTATGCAGATACAGTTAGATGCATGAACAAATGGTTGAAAGGATAGAAATAATTTCATGAAAATGACATATTATACCAGCTTTTTAAAAATAGGTTTCAACTAACTTGACTTGCACTGACAAAAAAGAAAAAAATATGTAAGTGAAAGTGAAGAATGGAGAGAGCCATTTCCTATTAAACTGATTGAGCGCTCACTCTCACCTTTTTACCATGACTTCTCCATTTCTGATTCTTTCGTTCATTTCTTGGGTGGCTGAATGTCATTGTCAGGTAGCTTTTCAAAAAGGACTCACGTGTGTGGTAGAAGAAAGCTCTGGTTAACAGCAACATTACTTTTCCCTTTCTTAGTAAAATATTTCTGATTTTAAATGCACAGACTTCCCCCAAGAATATATGTATAATTCCAGCCTCCCTTGCCCCTAGAGGTACTCCAAGTTCTGGCCACTGGGCTGTAAGCAGAAGTGGTGCATGAAACTTAGATAAAATATCCTCAGTGGGAGGGTGTATGTTCAGCGTCTGTGCTTGCTAGTTGGCATGCAAGTACAGAAGCCGAAGTCTGATGGGTCATCTTCCTGAACTGAGGTGTAAGATCTGTGCTGCATGTAGTGTAACGACAAGATAGGAGGATTCTGGGTATCTGACAATTTTCTTAAGCTGCTTACCTCTAGACTTTCTGAGAGAGAAATTTCTACCTTCTTTAATGGCTTATCGGGGTCATTAGTCACGTGCCCATTAAACTGTCACAAGTGCTAAGAGCTGCCCTTAAGTTCTTTAATGTTTGGGAACCTCTGTCTGTTGCCTTTACACTTATACAATTTAGCTGTGTAATTTTGATGTTACACTTTTCTTCTCTATCAGGATGTACAGATACTGCTCCATTTTTTTCTGGCATTGGAGATTGTAGTGCAGAAGGTTGAGGCCAGCTTGATTCCCACACCCAGCCTCCATTTTTGTTTCTGCCCAGGTCCTTGAAAGAAGGGTTTCCTATTTCCTATAATAACAATTTCGAACACATAGAAAGAGTTTAAAAATACCTATATTTAGTGATTGCTAATATTTGCTATGTTCCCTTTCTCTTTCCTATGCACATTTCTTCCTGAATCATTTGAAGGTAAGCTGCAGACCTAACATTTTCTTCCTAAATACTTCAAAATGTATTTCCTAAAAATAAAACTTTCCAAAGAATAAAAACAGTAGTTCCCTAATATCTTCCAGGGTCTATTTTGTATTTAGATTTTCCTGATTGTTCCTTCTCTCCACATTGTCTTTTGTGACCTAAAAAACAAACAAAAAAAACTCAAATAAAATGAACAACAACAACAACAAAAAAAAAAACCACCCCAGGATGCAAGATCCAGACAGGATGCACACATTGTATTTAGTTGTTATATCTCTTTAGTCTCTTTTAGCCAAGATTAATCCCCGACTTTTTTGTTTGGTGTTTATTGTTTCATATCATTTACTTTTTTGATGTGGCCGGACGAGTTGTGATGGACAGTGTCCCATCTTCTGGCTTTACCTGGTTGTTTCCTTGTGGCTTCAGTGAACTTGTTCACCTAGCCCGTATTTTCTTTAAACTGAGAGTTAGGTCTTCAGGCTTGATTAGACTGGGGTGAGATATATGGTCGATAACATTTTATGCAGTATTTCATACCATATTGCATCAGGAGGCAGAGGCGGCAAGTTGTTCTGGTACCTGTGATACTAAGTTCGATAATTTGATGGAGATGGTGACCTCCAGCTCTCTCCATGTATTTTATAGCATTGTGGGAATATCCTCTCATCTAATCATTTTAGTACGCAATTGTGACCATTGCCTGCATCAATGACATTATTGGATAATTTTCTAAATCTATCATTTTTTTCTACATTTGTTGCCTAGCACTCATAGGTAAATAGCTTTCCTTTATCAACTGGGGAAAAACTTCAGTTCCTCCAAGAAGACAGATAAATGCTTAAATGTTTTCCTTTAATTACTAATTGGCAGAGATGGTATAATAGACTTCTCTAAAGTTGACAAATAACTTTGAAATGTTTATTCTTGAAGTTGATTTTGCTAGGATATGTCTCTATAGAGACTGTTCCATATTGTTTTTTTCCTGGTATATTGGTACCCCTTTAATGTCAGATGCGGTTCTTTAAGATAGTCCTCCATTTTATTTCTGAATATTTTCTCTGCTCCTTTTGCTGGCTTCTCTAATTTAGGAATACCAGTGATTTGTATGTTGGGTTAGCTTTGCTCTGTCAAGCATCAGATCTCTAATTATTTTAATTTTCTTGCCTTTTCCCTCTGCATTTCTTGTGACAATTCCAGTATTTCCTGGTAATTTGAATTTCCATTTTTTCCTATTCCTTCATATGTATTCATTAGATCTGAAACTTTATATTTGATTATTTCTTTAGCTTGGCTTTCCTTTTACTTTTAGTGCCATCTCTATCTAAGCTCTTGATATTTTGAATTCATATTGTAACTAAGTTCTTCTTTGGTAGAGAATCTGCTTCCTTGACATAAATTTTCTTCCAGATGGGGTCTTTATCTGTCTTGTGCATATAATGTACCTTTCTTCCAGGCTTTTAGTTTGCTTTTGCTATGCCCTTACTTCTCTTGTTGGTTATGTTTGATGGGGCAGCTCTTTCCAAATTATATATTCTTATACATTGTGTATGAATTCTTCTCACCTTATCTGGGAATCAGTTGATCTTCTGAAAGCTGTAACTTGGTGGCCAGGCATTGCTTTTTATCCATTTTTCTGTAGCCTAATATTGGAAAAGAGTGGAGTAGAAAAAAGGGTGAGATCTATTGGGACTGAGAACAGCCTCTGCTAGGGGACAGGCCTTTGCTCTTTCTTGAGATCCCATGATATACACAGTTTCAGGGCCCCTTCCATGCAGCCAAAGGTGTGGCTCGCTCCTGTGTGCGGTGCCTTACTCCCTTGAGTCTGCACAGTGCTCTGACGACAGCGGGTCCTGGTGAAACTTGCCATTGCTGCTGAGACCCAAGGTTATACATAAGCCCTTCTTCTCTAAAAGTTTCCCCCCACCCAAAAGAACCTGTACATTTACTCTCTCATTTTAATTTTATAAATTGAAGTATTTTGGTAAGAATATTCATGTGTTCTTTAAGTTATCTTATGTTCTTACTGTTTCTTGAGAATATTTCTCTCTCATTAGCTTAGAAATTTGAGGAGGAAAATTATATAATCATGCTTCAATTTGCTATATTTTCTCATTGTTTAACAATAGATACATTTATGTCTCATGTTGGGAGGTTTAGGAGTAATGGTTTAGCCACTTCTTGTTTAATATTGGTTAAATTACTTAATTTTTTCTGGTTCTCAGTTTCCTCACAATAAAATGAGTTAGTTATCTACTGATGGGGTTGTTGTAAGAATTAAAACAGATAAAGAATGTAAAAACTTTCTCTCCTTTACCCATAGTATAAGAATCTCCTATTTTAACATGGTTGCCTATAATAAAGACTACTTCCTAGAATTCCTTGCAGCTAGGTGTGGCCATGTAACTAAGTTCAAACTGATAAGCTATAAACAGAAAATACTAGAGATAGCTTTTGAGAACCTTTTTTCTGGAGTTAGCCAACATGTATCCTGTGCTTCTTCTATGAAATGTACTGGGAATGTGCTTATAGTGGTTGGTACTCCCTCTTGGACCATTGTGCCTGGGGACAGCAGACCAAAATGTTGCCATAGTGGCTGTGACCTGAGCACTCAGGGATTCTTAATTAGAGCCATCATACTAGGCCTGTGCTACCTCCAGGTTTCCATAAAAAATAAAGTTTCATTAAGTCACTGCTACTTTGGGTTTGTCATTCACAGGTGAACTTAATCTATCATCTAACCAATTTCTTTCATAATTCTTAGTGGTCAAGAACAGGCTCTGGAGAAAGACTGCCCCAAGTTCAAATGTAGGCTTTGTCACTACTAGTGTGCATCCTTGGGCAAATTACTGAACCTTTCTTTACTTTAATATGCTCATCTATAAAATGAGGGAATAATAGTACCTACTTCATAGGATTATTGTTGGAATAAATAGTATGTTATTTAAGACATGTAAAGCACCATTTACATAGCCTAGAATATAGTGTTGTTTACCATATTAACATAGTGTTATTATGAGTTTTGCTTGTCTAGATTGCTTATTTCCGAAGGGTATTATCAAGTCTTTTTCTGCAAATAGAAGTTGATATATACTGCCACTTGGAATAATTAACATTTGTATAATGCTTTACAAATTAGCTCTTTGCACATGTATATTATTTTTTCATTCTCACAACTGTCCTGGTGAGGACTGTTATACTTTATTAAGTGAGTAGACTAAAGATTAGAGATTTAGTGATTTGCCTAAGGTAACAGTATGTAAATGGCAGATCTAGAACTTATTCCTCTAACTCATTTAACTAAAATTACAATCCAGTGGAGCATGGTGGTCATTAGTTATATTAAAGATAATTGAGAAAATGAACATGTCATGTTACATCCATTTTTATTTGTTTAGGAGACGCCTTTCAAATACTTTTGTGTTTTTGCAGGAAGATGTCCCTTCCTTTTTTGGACCATTGCCACTCCCTCTAATGTAATACCTCAAGCACTACTGCAAGCTTCTAATACCACATGCTTTGACTATTACTGTTTTTGCTATTCCCCTCTTTAAAAAAACAATTAAATGGTTCCCTGTTATTTTAAGGATATAGTATAAAACTCTAGGTTCATCTCTAACCACAGTATAACTTTTTGGGCTTATGTCCTCTTCTCATCTTACATGAATTCTCTCTTGCTCCAGTTGTATTCAGTGTCTCTAAATGTTTTTCGGCACCCACTCTTTTATTCCATACACCTGTCTGCAACGCTCTTCCAGTTATCTTTACTTATCTCACTTCTATCTGTATTTCCTATTTGCTCCATGAAGTGTTTCCTGGCATTATAGTTGGAAAAGCTCTTTACTGCTGACTTTCTAGGTAGAACTTACTGTTTCTATATAATTCTTTGGCACTGCCTCATGGCATGACATTATTGATCATCTATATTTTTATGTCTCAAATCTTCAGGCCATGTCTTTTTTTCCCTTTTCATTGTGGTGCCCTTATTGGTTAGCTCAGTGCCACCTCACATGTCTGTAGACTCATGTTTTCGTAAGAACGATTAGACCAGTTCACATCCTCTTCATTGCAGCAGGCAGCAACTGCTCATCCACATGCTGGCACTTCTAATCTTCCTGAGGCTTTCCTGACCATTCGGAAAGCTGTACTGATGGCTGAGATAGTTAAAGAACTGAGTAATTGATTACACTGAGAGAAAGGAAAGGGAAAGGACATGCTCCGAACGTCCCTTCTATCATCCTTTTTTGCAGCCTTTGCATCACTGGGATTTTGAAATGGCCACAATTTGAAAACAGCCTACTTCAGAATACAGTGAAATTCACAGTTCACTTCGGGTAGGAGAAATGTCATCAGCTTCTGCGTCTTAGGGCCAAAGTTAGTTCATGGCTTGAACACCTTCCGTTTCCAGAATCTACGTATCCTTAAATACCCAAGTCCTCCAACTTAGGAGGTGGCTCACAAAAGTCCTGGTTCTTATACAGCATTTCTTAAGTTTGGCAGACCTCCACTTTAACAGATCAAACCCGTGTGAATAAAAAGGGAAACTGAAATAGGAAACAAATTTGGGCTTTAGTCCACTGTAGTAACCCTCAGGGATTGGTGCAAAACTCTAGGTGGGCTGTAAAGACTGTCTCCCTTCCAAGTCCATTGCTTTTTCTTCGTAGATATACATGCACGCGGGGTGGTCGCCTCGGTCACTACGGTACGCAAGGCGCTTGCACGCCGTCGTCCAGCGTACTCATGCCTCTGCTCAACCAGAGAACCGCAGGAACTGAGGGTAACGGCCTCTCTACGGCCTCTCTGCGGCCCCCTCTGGACGCGTGGAATCCTGGGACTTGTGGCCTCGCTGGGCAAGCTCCCGGCCTGAGTTGGCGTTCACAGGACTACACTTCCCAGGATGCATAGGGAAAGGGGGCAACCTGAGCCCGGAGAGGGCGGGGGCGGCCCCACAGCCCTGGGGCGTCGTGGTTTCTATGTGCGGTGATCTCACCTAGTAACCCACCACCAGGGTTCCCGAAAGCGGCTCTGTGGCCCCGCCCTCTGAGCCTAGGTGGAAGAAGAACCTGTCTCTGCTGAGCCCAGGGACGAAGCCCATCCTCGGTGCGGGAGGCGCGGGAGGGCAGGGCAAGCTGAGAATTTCTCTCGCTCAAGCGAGATCCGGGACGTGCTGGCGGCGCCGGCTCGGAGCAGAGGTTAGAGGCAGAGAGAGCGGGGATGCTTCGCGGGCGAGGCTGGAGCGGGTGTGGGGGTCCCGCCAACCACCAGGGCGGCAGAGCACACGGGCCGGGGTGTCCCTGGGGGCCAACATCCCTCGTACCCGCGGCAGCCCGTGCCCGGGATAAGTGTGCGTGCGCGTGCCTGTGCAGGGGTCTCGCGGTCCCCAGTGTTTTCACGGGCATCCCCGCCCTACGCCGGGCTGGAGGCGGGACCTTTGAGCCCGCGGGACCCCGTAGGTAGCGCAGACCTTCCTGGGGAGAGGCACACGATTTTTGCCACTTGTTAATTATTTAGTTTCTTCTTGACCCGGAGCATCAGTAGGTAACTCTTTCCTGCCTCCAACTGCACTAGGGTCTCGTTTCCTCCGATTCAGAAAAATCTTTCATGACGCTTTCAATTGGAGTTCGTGATTAGTGAGAAGTGCTAAATTCTTTATGATGTTCCGGCCAAGAGAGGGTTCACGGAGGATATGAATTTTAAACACACGACAACTAATTGGAGCATCTAAAAAATGACCATTGCATATTCACTTTGGCTTAATGGGGAAACAGCAAATGTTCTTTTCAAATCATACCAGCAACCACCAGTCAACAACATTTAGAGCATATTTCACATCATTAAGGAGATGGATCTGGAGGGAGAAAAAGGGAGTAGTTGAAAATTAAAAAGATACTTGATTTAGTTTGGGGATCATCTTCTTCGATTGGGGGACTTATGCAAAAAAATCTGTTTCTTTCTTCCTCGCTCTTGCATCCTGGATATAGACTGTCAGTTTCGGATCCAAGGATGGTGATGGCAAAGCTTAGCCGGGTTCCCTGTCATATCAAAGCTGTCACAGAATAAATCCCGTTGCCTGCTGCGAAGCCCCCGCGCACTGCAAACTTCAGTGAGTGAACTGGGTAATCAGTGTTTGGATATGCAGATCCTTGCTTTAAAAGGCGGGGTAACCCCCGCAAGAACCTCTCCCGGGGGCCGGAGCCCGCAGGTGCAGTGAGGCGTGCGCGCGCGGGTGCTGGCGCCTCCGAAGACGCCTCGCCCGGGGAGAGGGAGCCGGGGCGCCCGGCGGGGTCTGGCGGCCGCGCACCGGCGGCTCGTCTCCGGCGGCGGCGGCGGCGGCGGATGATGGTGGCGGCCGGCGCGCTGGGCTGTGTCTGTGCGTCGCCGCGGAAATCAGCGCCCAGCGCTGCACACTGAGCCCCTGCGGGTCCTCAGCAGCCCGAACCTTGGCGAGGACAGACCCGGCGCGTAGGGGCCGCGGACCCGCGTGCGGGGGGGCCGGGGGGCGAGTGGGGTCGGCTTATCATGGCGGATCGGACAGCTCCCAGCTGCCAGCTCCGGCTGGAGTGGGTGTACGGGTACCGGGGTCACCAGTGCCGCAACAACCTGTACTACACGGCCGGCAAGGAGGTGGTCTACTTTGTGGCTGGGGTCGGGGTGGTTTACAACACCCGCGAGCACAGCCAAAAATTCTTCTTGGGACACAACGACGACATTATCAGGTAAGGTGGTGGCCTGGGGAGGTGGGGAGAGGTTGAGTGGAGGTTGGAAGGGTGGGGAGAAGGATGACCAACCTGGCTTTCCTGGGGTCAGATCTGGGAGCCCCAAGGAATCTCTGGAACCCAATGGAATAACAGAAGGGCTGCTGATTCCAAAGCTAGGGCACAAACGGCGTTGGGATGCAGGCGGGGAGGGCGAGCTCTCCGTATCCCTCCGGAAGGCTTTTGGATCTCTAAGGAGTTGAGTGTCCCAGTGCCTTTTTGGTGTTCATCCCTGCTACAAGTGGAAGGATCCTGGGTAACTATCCAACACTTCTCCATCCTTCCCTAACTAGGTAAATGTAGGACCAATAATCTGAACTGTGGGTATCACCTTCGGGAGGCTTCTCAGTAGGGTCCTCAGCAAGTAAGATAACTGAAAAATATATATAAAAGAAAATTTTGCTACAGTTAATTTGGAATCTTCATCCCTGAAGCTTTGAAACTGGGAAATTTCTTCTGCAGTGGGCGGGGAGTTTGTTCTCTAATATTTTACTTGGCAATGTTTGAATGCCAAAAAGCTTATTTATACACTAAATGGATGCTTTCCCAACATTGCTGAGGTTATGAAAGGCCGGCAGCTGCTGGACCACAAAATCCCACCAGTCAGCCCACAGAATGACTAACATCTGGTAGCGGATGGCCAGGACGGATGACAAGAACAGGATTGGATGAAGAGCCATTTTAGGGGTCTTCCCTATCAAATTGTAGAGGAACCGATTTTGATTATTGGCTCTGTCCTCTCTTCCTTGGACCAGCTGCATTTTCCTCCAGCCCTTGTCAGCTCCTTGTGTGACCAAACGAGGTGTGGTCCAGATGCTGTTCACCGGGAATACCTTTCAGCCTTTGGCAGTTAGGGATGATTTCCATGATATGGGAGCCTCAGCCCACAGGGAAAACGACTTGCTGAGGATGGACTACAGCTAACAGAGACCACATTTGTACCTTTCAAGCTTGTGTGTTCATTGACGTAGAACAACTTCCATCACATTTTCAAAATATTACCACTTGTGCTCCAAGTTTGCCTTTCACAATGAAATAAATGGTTAAGTGGTGTAATGTTAGTGGTCCTGAGTTCTTCCTGGGAAGAATGATTTAAAAGACTAGCTCTGCCCCCGGTGCCCCTCCCCCACTATTGTGCTTATTCTGGAGCCTTTTTTTTTTTT
>PVKM010011750.1:0-16263 GCA_004027735.1 Carollia perspicillata | reverse complement strand
CTCTCTCTGATACGGCAGTGGCTGTGATTGGGGCGTTCCCTACCTAGTCTGTCCTGGGGTTTTGCTTCTCTAATTGTCAGGCTGATGATTAACGTCACAGGTGGAAATGATTAACAGTGACTTGCGAAAAGGTTAGATGTTTAAAAATTTAAACCCATTATGTTTTTACTCTTTCTTAATGCAGTGCTTTCCATTACACCATCAAAATAAGATGTAGTCCTTTGGGGGGAAGGGAGAGAGTGGCAATTAAGCAGAAAATTCCCTGGGGCTAAATAATATTTATGTGACAGGTCACTTAACTACTTTGAGGATTTGAACACCTAACTTAAATTTTCTATAATAGGAAAAAAACCCCAAACGCACTGTTGAAACTGAAGGTGGGAAAAGGGTGGAGCTGCAGTAAATTGCTGTCGTGACTGGCAGCTGAACTGGGGGGATATGACAATGTCTGGTTTAAAGAAACACTCAGATTTGAAGAAAACATGAATGAAGTTATTTGCATAACTAGGTTTGCAGGGAGCCTCACTTGATGAAAAGAAAAAAAGTCAATTTAGCTTCTGGTCTGTTTCTTAAGGTTTTATCTTTACACTGAAGAGTGGCATAGTAGTAAGCTTGCCTTCAAAGAAAGGACTTCATTGCTGTATTTTCCATACTTGGTTGGTCTGAGTACCTTACAGGCAAACAGAATTCTTTTATATCCACGTCTTTGTACATAGGAATAAAATTAACTCCAGCAGATTAAAAAAATATAAAACACAGAATCATTATGTAATTAAGAGCTGTGAAATTAGAATGTTTATGCTTTTCTTTTGCTTTATCTTGTATATATAACTATTCTTTTCTGACGAAGGCAGTGTCCTTAGTGTGGGGGAACTCTTAAGTGCCATTTCTTTCATCATTTTAATCTCAGAAACATAATTGATGTTTGAAACTAAAATCATAAAATGTTGGGAATATTGATGTATTATCTGTGTACATGGGTAGGAAAATTGTACTCCATGGATTTCAGCTCACTTCTGTGTATCTGTAAGACAACTGAGTTTCCACCTAAAATACTGAAGTTTGTCATTGAAAGAGAAGGACTGCAGCCAAGGTTTTAGTGCAAAAATGTTTTCTGGAAGGGAGGGTAATCACTACGTGAATATTAAAACCTCTAATTCGTGATCCCATCAAATGAGATAATGTAATTGTGCAGTTAGCTTTTGCATTAGTTTGAAAGATATATTCATGATGTATGCATTTCCTACTGCTTTATTTACTGTGCTACTTTCCCTAGAATAGTAACTAGAAAGCAGCCCAACACATATTGATACCTCGCTCCATTTTATGAAACCATGTGGTCCCTGAGAACCTTAATAATAATGTAGGATTTGGCAAAACTCATTAGAGCCCAGTGTCTGTGTCCTCCTGATTTGACAGACTGTGTATTGATGTCAGATTTTCAAAAAGTTGTTGATATGTGAAACATAATGTGACTTATTGGATGTGGAGGCTTCGTTTTATTCTCTTGAATGATTACTCTTCCATACAGATAACGGATTAGAAGCCAATGCCATATTTTAGCCCTGATAACATTGTTTGCTACTGGGTGAATAACAGGACTCAAATCAGGGCTTGAAGGCAGGGACAGTCATAGAGATTGGAATAATTGCTTACTTGGTTTTCCCTTCAGGTAGAGCGGATCATGACAGAGAAATGGAGTAAATGAAAGAAAAGGTCGTGAACACATCTGCTCTCTGTCACCTCCCTTCCATGTTCACAGTGACTCAGTTGAGACATTTATCCTCTTACTGCGGATCTCTACATTGCTTTTGACCAGTTCCCCAGTGCCATTTTCTTTTCTCTTATTTTTCAGCTTTCTATAACAAGGGAGGTTTTTGTGCAGTACTGTTTCAGGCGAAAGGGCACTGACCTTGGCCTCACACACACTCACCATGAACCCCACTCTGCCATTTACTGAAGGCATCTGGGAGAGTGGCTTGACCTCTCATGGCCTTGTTTATTTATGAAATGGGGGTAACAATACCTAAAGTGCAGAATTGTAACTATTAGGAAGAATGTACACAAATGGTTTGGAGCGGAGCCTCGTCCTTAGATGATGCTAACTAAAGGCTTTTAGTAGTTGCAGTAGTAGTATTTAATTAAAAACAGACACAAGACACTAAAACAAAACAATGATTCTTTATTGCCCACAGGCTGAAGTTCATACTCCTTAGCTTTCTGTTCTTTCTGGTCCTAACTGACCTTTCTTTGTTTTTTTTCCCCTCTTTTTTAAAGAATCATAAATTGTTTGCCTCTCACTTACCATATAATAGTATCACTCTGTTCTTTCCTGCCTCATGCTGGAATGCCTTTATCTCCCCCTTCATCCTTCTCCCCCTGTACCCCTTCCCCACCCAATGGCACAGTGGTGGGATCATGGGCTTTGGTGTCAGAGAGACCTGATTTTGAACCTAGAACTGTCACCAGTTGGGTGACTTGAGGAATTTGCTAAACCTCTGTGAGTCTCAGCTCTCATCAGTGAAACAGCTTCTCATCTATAAAATGAGAGCGTAAAGGTGTCTGCCTTGTACAATAGCTTGTGGAGGTTATATGCAAGGTGCCCACAGTGTTTGATAAATAGTAAGTGCCCGCCACAGGGGCCTGTTTGTATCCACATCCTGCGTGGCCCCATCTGCTTCTGCCTCACCTCTCCCTTAGCTGAAAGGGTGCCTGGCCCTCCTAAAGCTTTGCATCTTTCAAGACCAGTGCTGCTCACTTGGGCCTGGAGTGTTAGGCAAACAGGTTCACATGAAGACCTGGAAATGTGATTTCATATTCTTCAGTCCCTTGATGAGTATGAAATTGAGAAATATGGGGATAACTATAAAGAATCAAACCCATGTTGAGTTCCTGCTCTGTATCTGACACCATGTATGTATATGTGTGTGTACATATATGTATATTAGTGTGTCCAGAAGTATCCAGCCATGCAATATGAAAAATAGATGAGTCCTGGCTGGTGTAGCTCAGTGGATTGATCATGGGCCTGTGAAGCAAAGGGTCGCTGGTTTGATTCCCAGTCAGGGCACATGCTTGGGTTGCAGGCCAGTTCCCAGTGGGGGGCACATGAGAGGCAACCACACATTGATGTTTCTCTCCCACTCTTTCTCCTTCCCTTCCCCTCTCTCTAAAAATAAATAAATAGAAAGAAAGAAAGAAAAATAGATGAAAAATAGAGACTTTTACTGACAAAGATACAAGAAACCCTGTAGATAGGACAATGACGCCCTCCATCCCCTCCAAAGTAGGCACCTTAGGACCTCACACAGTTCTCCCAATCTCTGTCAGCTGCCCTGTTGTATTTTCCTGAGTCTCATGAACAGTCTGAAAGCTCTTCCCTTTCAAAGATGTTTTAGTTTTGGGAAAAATCAAGTTGCAGGGCACCAAGTCTGGGCTGTAGGGGGCCTGAGTCACCTGGGTGATTTGATGTTTCACCAAAAACTCTGCAAGAGACGTGATACATGTGTGGGTGTGCTGTCGTAAGGAAGCTGCCAATCACCAATTGCCCGTAGCTGCAGCCTCCTGAATCATCTGTATAGTTTCTGTGGAGGAATATTCAAGTTTAATGCAAAATTTGATGCAGATTTGTTGCTTTAATTGCTCAGCTATTTTGAATGTGATGGCCACACAGTACACACGCTCACTCAGTGGTGTCTACCACCCCAGTGACTAGTACAGTGAAGTCATCATTATTCATGCATACACATTCCAGTCCACTCGCTTTGGCTGCCAGGTTACATCGATTTTGTGTAAACCATTCTCATTTTGTTAACAATGGCTGGACTTTTTCTGGACAGACCGTGTATATAGTCATCTTACTGAATTACCCTCTTCTCCAACTCTGAGAGATAGTCTTCTCATTTTACAGGTATGGCTCTGAGAGGGAAGGAGATTTAAGCAAAGTCACTCAGTGGAACCATCTATTGTTCATTCAGTCTCACTGTTCATTGGCAAGCTCATGAAGTGAAAGGTTTTGATGGAAGTTTGTGGTCTATTCACAAATGATCTTATTATTGTCATTTTTGTTAATAATCTATAGTCTATTTGCCTGCTGATTTTAATTAAGATTTACTCTCTAAATTGGGTACATATTATTTTTTCTCAGTTGCTTATTGATCAAAAACTCATTTCACATCTAGAATGTACCAGGTGCAGGGGGCACAGCAGTGAACATGACCAGGTTCTTGCCCCCATTCTGGTGGGAGAGGCCAACAATAAATGAAGAAGAAAAGAAAAGGTGCATAGAGCTGTGATAAGCACCCGGAAGGGAATGATCAGGGAGAGGAACTGGACCGGGTAGGGGTATGGGAGTTACCTTAGAGAAGGTTTCCAGAGCAGGTCTCTGTGGAGATGGCATTTCAGTTGAGACCTGAAGGGTGAGAAGGGGCAGATAAGCAAAGTTGCTGTGGCCGAGGAGAGGTTACCTGCAAAGGCACCAGGGCGAGAAAGGAATTGGTGTGCCCAAAATTCTGTATAGATGCTCAGAGAAATACCAAGGTCATTATAATTGTCATCTAGGTACTTGACGCCTCATGGGTTTCACACCTTATGTCCTATATTTCCCAGGACAGCCACAAATATTTCATTCAGTCATTGTCATTGGTACGCTCATTCTTGTCATATGCACCTCTATTTTAATTCAGAGCACATGACCATGCTTTTATTTAAAAAATATGGTTACTGTATAATGGGTTCTTTCAAAGCTTGAAAAACATCTCACTGGTGTATACTCACTTATAAAAAATGATGTTGGTCCCACCAACAGTGGTCAGTTCGAATGTAGGCTGTATTGTGGTGAAGTGAAAAACTATTCCATGGCAACACCTTTAAATAGGGCTGTCTAAGACATGTTCTGCCCTCAGGAGTAGACCTGAACAACTTTGCAATGTAAGTGACATTTTTACCACCAAAAAGGAGGAAGGAAGCAGCTGGGAAGGCCTACTTGCCGGCTCTGCTTCTAGGACTGGCCCTTCCCCCAGTCCATATAGAAAGCTGTCCTTGAGCCAGTGGCCGCATGTCTTCAGGGGTCAGGCTCCTCTTGTAGGTTTAACTTGAGTTTGTCATATGTGGATTGGTCTTAAATGTAATCACAGTGTTTGAGAGCAGAGAATTCTTCTCAAATATCATCGTGCATAGGAGTCCCCTGGGCACTGAGTCAGTAAGTCAGGTGTGAGGCCTGACATTCTGCATTTCAAACCAGCTCCCAAGGGAGGCTGATGCTGCTGGTCCACAGGCCACACTACCCAGCAAGATTTCAGGGACCTCACTCGTATGTTTTAGAGCTCAGCAGACAGTGTTTTTTCAACCCAGCAGATACTGCCCGCAGTAAAATAGAATTTTAATGATATATATGATCCATATATTTATTAAATCCTTGAATGAACAGAATCAGGTTTTTTTTTATTAAGTTGGCACTTAGCCCAGTGTTCTTTCTTCTGCAGAAAGAACCAGGCAGGCCCTGGTTGGAACAAGTTAAGGAGATGGTGAGCCCGTCCATGTGGTCAGTGGAAGAGTGTGTACACGGACATTGTGTAGACATAGACTTTTGAGTATATACCTAGGAGTGAAATTGCTGAATGATATGGTAACTCTTATGTTTAACATTTTGAAGTATTGCCAAATTGTTTTCCAAAGCAGCCAAACAATTTTACAACTCCACCAACATTGTATGAAAGTTTCAATTCCTCTATATCCTCACCAACACTTGTTACTGTTTGTCTCTTTGATTATAACCATCCTACTGGGTGTGAAATGGCATCTCATGTTGTTTTAATGTACATTTTGATCAAATGTACTTATTGATCTTAACTACTAATGATATTGATTAGTTTTTACAAATCTATTTGTATATCTTTTTTGTAGAAAAAAAGCCATTCAAATTCTTTTCCCATTTTCTGATCAGTTTGTCTTTTCATTGTTGAGTTCTAAGAGTTCTTTATACATTGTCAGTATAAGTTCCTTATCTGCTATATTATTTGCAAATATTTGCTCCCACTCAGTGAGCTGTTGTCGTACTTTCTTGATGGTGTCCTTTGAAGCACCAAAGTTCTAAAATTTTGATAATGTCCAATTTATTTATTTATCTTTTATGGCTTATTCTTTTGAGGATCATGAAGATTTATTCCTATGTTTTCTTCTAAAAGTTTTATAGTTTTAGCTCTGAATTTAAGCAGATGATCCATTTTGATCCATTTTGAGATGATCCATTTTTATTTTTATATGTGGCGTGAGGTAGGAGGTCCAACTTCATTCTTTCGCATGTTGATATCCAGTTGTCCCAATGCCATTTGTTTAAAAGACTATTCTTTTCCCACTCAATTGTCTCAGATGTCTACAGCCTTTGAATTCCCCTAGCAGGGTCCCATTCTGAATAGTTGGGGACCCAGAAATGGAAACAATCATTAAAAAGATTAACCTAAAAGTAATAAAAATAGGAGGCTTTGGTTTCTAACTCAGATTTGTGAAGATGCTGTGAGATTCTATGAAAGATATATAGATTTTTATGTACTTAAAGAATGTAACTATTTTTACTTTGAGGAGCCAGAGCAGTATTTAGTAACTTCTGGTTTAGGGACCAGCAATAATCTATATATTTTTGTTCTCTGCCAAAGATTCCTGTTTTTTAAAAGTGAATTTACAGTCTTCAGCCTTGCTGCTGAAGACAGATGAGGGGGTGGATGTGGTATGTAAAGCAGAGGGTACAGTCAAAGCGGGTGTCCCTTTACCTCTACTTTTTTTATCAGTTCATCCCTTTCATTCTGCAATGGGAGGCGGGCACCTGGATGGCCCGAACCCAGGAATCCTAGGATTCCAGGATTGCCTACTAGTTCTCTGCTGCTCCCGTTCCCATTGGCATGAAGAAGGGGAATGGCAGGCCAGCTCTATATCCTAGATGAAAGAAGCTTTCTCTGGACTGGTCAGAAATATTAGGCTAAAACAGAAATAGGCTAGTCGGAGAATTATCCTAAGGTTATTGAGAATCATTTTAAGGCACAAAGGTCCTAAGGTGATGAGAATCTTTTGGAACTCAGTTTTAGAGAGGAGTATGGCTGGCCTCCCAGGCATTGCAAGGTAAACAGGCAACTAGTCTTTCCCTTTTCTTTTTCTTGAAAGTGTTCCTGTATGTCACAGGGATTCACACCTCTGCTTCTCTGTGGATAATATATGCTTTGATTTTCTCTGACTGCAGACTAGCTTCTTACCTTAATGATCCATTTTGCACATAGCCACACACACACGCGCGCAGAATCTGTCTTGGCCCTCAGCAGATGTGACTATCTTGCTTGGTCCTACAAAACCAACTGAATCAGTCTTTAAGGCCTTAACTTAAAACGGGTCATTAAGAAGCCACAAAGAGTTCTTGAGTGTTTGCTATGTGTCTTGCACTGTGCGAGGCACTGAGGACCCAATAATATGTATCTCCTCTCAAGGGACTTATAATCATAAGGGCAGTATTCATAAATGAGCATCTGGGTGTGTTGTTTTCAGTTCTATTATTGTTAGCCCGAGGTATATGAGAGCCTCAGGACATTTACCTAACCCATTCATGGGAGGGAGTGGTGGTCAGAGAGGGCTTTCTGGAGAAAGGCGCATCATTAGATTTAGGCTCTGGGATAGTCGCTCTGGCTGCATTGCGGGTAATGGATTGTTGGAGAGAAAGTCCAGGTGTGAGATCAGTGTGGCAGTATGCAAAGGAAGCAGTGAAAATATTCTGGAGATTCTAGATTCCTGATGATTGATAGGATATGGGCGGGGGCAGGGAGAAGGAAGATGTAAGGTAATGGTCAACTTTATGGCACAGCTAGCTGGTTGGATGGTGGTTATCATTCACTGAAATAGAATGGGGGACAGGTTCAAGGTCAGGAGTTGATGATTTCACTTTGAACATATTTAGGTAGGAATGTCTTTGGGACATGCAAGAGGTGATTATATATTTATATGGGTGTTTCTGCTCAGGAGAGAGCGTGGGAGTTGCAGCTAAGGGTGTGGGAGTGACTGAGAGGACCCAGACAGCATGTGGAAGAAGGAGGGGAGGCCAGGGCCAGCCTTTTGAGGAAGATGGACATTTAGGAGATCAGCAGAGGAAGAGGTGCTTGCGAAGGAACAGAGTCGAGGGCGTGGGAGGAAACCCAGAAGAGTGAAATGCCCCGGAGGACAAGAGCACCGAGGGCATCAAGGATATCGTCAACAGTATCAGTAGGTCTAATAACAGGTAAGTCTGGAAAAGGGCCCTGTGAGTTTAACAATGAGAAGGTAGGTCATTGATGAATTGCTTTTGCTACATAAACACTGGGAAGGATTATTTTTCTCTGGGTTGTACTTTTATCTGGGTTTTAAACTTTCTGTGATCGGAGTTAGAATTCCAAGGGTCATTTCTTCTTAGCTTTACTTTTCTCCCTACAACCCCTTTCTATGTCGTGCTCACGCTCCGGTGAGTTTTGTGCTGCAGTGAGAGTAAGCAGCCATCTCAGCTTAATGACTTTTATCTCCGGCAGACTGCAGCTCTCTTTTTTTGGACAATAGGAGACACTGTTACAGAGGTTGCTTCTTGGTAAAAAGCCTTCCAGGCCTATTATTTGGCATGCAGTGTGCACGCAAACTCAATCACTTAGGCCAGACTGTGTTTATCAGTCAGTGTGAGAGCCTGGCCTGCCGACAGTGAATTCACAAGTCATGCTTCTTGCCTTGGGTAGCAGTCAGCTGTTAGTCTATATGGTAAAATATAAGGAAGAGATGTAAATTCTTGAATGTTTTAGAATTATTTTCTCCCCAGAGTGTCACTTGGATTTTTCTGTAGTCTGTAAGAGAAAAGTGAGAAGGTGTACAAATGAGTAAATGTGGGTTCAGTGCTCACTGTGTAAATGAGTGTTCAGGCCACAGCGATGACTTTATCCAAGCCGGAGACACAGTGCCTGCCGCCCCTCCCTCGTGCACCCCCGTTAGCCAGTTAGCCCCAAACACGCACAGTCGATTGTGCCCTCTCAGTCTTGCTGCTTCTGCCCTGGTTCACACCCTCGTTAACTTTTGTCTGGATTATTAGAGTGTCCTCCTAACTGGTCTTCCTGCCCCTACTCTCGTGCCCCTGGTTGGTTCTCTCTTTGAAAACCTGGCTAAACAAAGAGAGACTTATGAGCCCCCTCCTGAAGATTCTGATTCAGTAGGTCTGGCCTAAAACCTCCCTAGATCTGTGTTTTAAAGAAATTTCCAATAGAAATATAGATATGTGTATACAAATGTGTGTAAACACATATACACACACATTCTTGATTTTCTTTCTCTGTCCATTGAGAAAACTGACAAACAATGACTCACCAAGCGCCCAGCACTTTAGAGTGGTTTCTAAATACCATCCTCCACACAAAGGAATCAGAACTTACAAAAACAAACAAACAAACAAACAACAACAACAAAAAACATCTATTCTAGACTTGGGGCCGGGGAAACACAGAATGAGTCTAGAATAACTTCTAGCGCTAGGAAGCGTAGCAGTGCTAAGAGAATAAGGGGAGATATTAAAATGACACAAGAGCTAGTTTGAGGGGATGTCCACTGGCCACATCTGTGATAATTTGAGCTTCAGTTATCACCCATTGAATGAAACAAAAATCTATATATCTATAGTGTTATAAATAACTAATGGGAAGAAGAGAAATCTCTTCCTCGAGTAGAAGGTCAACAAATAACTGTAGCTGGAATGATGGAGTTAGAAAATCAGTGGACATTATAATTAGTGATGAAAGTTTGTTGAGTAACATGAAATCTACACAGGACTTTGTCACAAAATACTTATTTTTTAGAAAGATTTTATTTATTTTCAGAGAGAGGGAAAGGGAGGGAGAAAGAGAGGGAGAGAAACGTCAATGAGTGAAGAGAAACATCAGTCAGTTGCTCTTGTATGCCCCCAACTGGGGACCTGGTACAACTCAGGGATGTGACGTTTGGGAATTGAACCCATGACCTTTTACTTTGTGGGACAATGCCCAACCCATTGAGCCACACCGGTCAGGGCCACAGAATACTTATTAATTGCCAAGGACAAACAGTAACTACAGCAAACAAACCTGGCAGATACCACCTTAACGAAATGATCAAAGTTAACATTCACAATAATGGGACAAATCAAGTCATTTTAAAAATGGTCCCCAAGTGGTTCCGGGTTCTGGGATCCCTGTACTATGCTAGTGCTGGAATTAGCCTTCGAAAGTACAGGTCTGATCTGTCCCTGCCCTTCTTAAAAACTCCTGCAGACTCTATTGCTTCTGGAATGGGCGTCAAACACTGGGCATAGCCCCACCCTGCCTTTTTGCCATCATCTCCTTCCATGACTGGGTTCCCTCGCCCTCCCCCACTTTGCTCCCATCACACCGTGCTCCCTGCCGTGACTGCAATGGTTTGCTCAGTTACTGCATGACCCTGATGCTTAGGCCACCCTGCCCAGTCTGTCTGAGGGGTCGATTCACATTCTCCAAGAGCCAACTCCAGTGCACTGTGTCTGTGAAAAAAGCAGCTCTCCCTGATTTCTTGGGGGCAGAGTCAATGTCTATTTCCTCAGTAAACCCTACAGCATTTTCTCCACACCTCTCTCACAGCACTTCTCACATTATGCTATAACTTTCCATTTGTGTGGTTCCGAAGCTCGCCCTCCTAGCCCACTGTCCTCTCTGTGCCCTGGAGGCACTTTATGTGGCAGAAAGAGCTAGGGCTTCAGAGCCAGTCAGACTTAGGTTTGAATCTGATCCTACCACTTATTAGTTGCTACCCAGCCAGTCTCAGCTTGTTCCTTTAGACCTATGGTGGATTATTGTGAAAATTCAATTAAAGAAAAGATGTAAGGAGCTTTGCAAAGTGAGTTAAAGAGAAATACAGAAAAAGAGACCTCCCTGGACCCTGAGTTTTTAAAAATATATACATACAAATATTTTATATATAAACATTTTCCCTTGTAATTCTGCAAAAATTCATAGTTATTGTCACATAACTAGTAATTGACAGACCCAGCTTTGAGCCCAGTTCTATCTGACTCCAAAGCCATTCTCTTTCTGTTACGTGGAGACTGTAAACCAGGGAGGAGAGACCGAGAGAACTGTAAGTACCTGAAATAAGAAGCCTCTTAAAGAGTGTCAGGCTAGAGTCACAGTCTCATCCCATTCACTGGAAGGGGGTGGTGGTCGGAAAAGGTGGCTGGGTGGAGACCCAGATTAGATTGTGTCTTGTAGGGGAGGCCCCCAGCATGTCTGAAGGTGACTCACCTCACAGGTGGTTGCCCTCTGTGATAGGTCAAAGGAGAGCAGGTGAAGTCAAGAGTTCGGAAGACGGAGCCCTGGAACACACCCTTCCCTCTAAGTCAGAGGAGAGCAAAAGGAGCAGAGAGAGAGGAACAAGTGAGAGAGTGCAGGGACTTGGAGGGTGAGGAAGGAGTCAACGCTTGTCTGTGTGTTTTGGAGGGGCTGGTGGTGAGGGGTCTGCTGTGGAGCACAGCAAAGAGGTGGACCAGGACTGGGAGTCGGAAGAGGTCAAGGGAAGAGCATTTTCTTCTGAGTAGTGCAGGGGCAGAACCCAGCTTGCTAGAGCAATGAGTAAGAACGAAAATGTGGAGACAACAAAGTGTTGGGCAAAACACTTCTTGATCTCTGCAAGAGTCACCTTGCTCGTAGGCACCTACCTATTCTGGGAGGTCAGGCCCCCCCAGGATGCCGTCTGTTCTGGCGGGGAGTACTGAGTGAAGAAGGTGCAAGCTGACAACCGCGCCTCCTACTCCCGAAACTACCCCGAACCAAGAGATACGTCCGCTTTGATGGAGCAACAAATCAGAGGTTTGGAAATCTATTTTATTGTTTTTCTAAGGACAGGCTTGTGATTTCATCTGGTTTTAAAGTGATTTAGTCTTTTTCAAGACTTACACAGCATTCTGGTTTAAATGCCTTAGGGAGGTAAAACAACGGAAAAAGAAAGAGAAAGGAAAACAGGTTTGTTGTTGTTAATCCTTATAGAAGGTTACTGCAAAGACTAAATTGTAGGCTCAAATTTCACATAATTCAGAGTTTGTTTTTTTTTCTGAGCTACAGCAGATTTTCTCTTTAAGTGATAATTTTTAATGATTTTATAGATAGAAAATGATTATCTCTTTATAGATATATTTAATTCCGTATGTGTTCTAGTTTCATTTGAATCTCTGATGAGTCTCAGAAGCCAATTCAGCAGCTAGCTTCTTCTGTCTGGGTACCGCAAAAAAATGGAAATCAGATTTCCAGCAGTCAGTCAATGAAAACGCTGAGCAGTAGCATGCCATGAGTGGTCATGTGAGGTGCCACGCAAGGAGGCACTCACTAGCGGATGTCTTGGAAGTGGTTCCAGGTTGTTGGTCACCGCATGTCTGAGTTACTTTCTCCTGCACTGTACGTACCTCAAAGAGACCGAATTTTCTGCAGCCTGTGCTCATTTGAAGTGAACACAGACCTTTGACCTTTTCCCTGAGGCATTCCTAAGCATTTTAAAACTATAGGAATTTGAGAAAGAGATTTCATTAAATCTCAAGGAGATAGGCAACATTTTTAGTAAACATGGGTAAACTATAAATTATAATAATTTTAGAACTTTGCCAAGTGTCTCCAGTATGTTAGTGGAGAAAATACTTTGCTTATTTTCATAAGCAGGACCACACTATGCAGTGGCTTCGGAGTCTGAAGTCTTCACAGGTCCCGAGCAGGCCACTCACCTTTCCTAAGCACAGTAGAAGCCGGTGAAGCCAAGGGCACCCTGCCTTTAGTATTAAATTTGCTTTCTGGTAATAAGGTCAAAGGTCTGCTAAACTGATATTTGAGTTAGTAGCAAATTAAAATAGGTAGCCAGAAAATATGCCAAAATGAGACAGGAATTCAGAATACTGGAAGTGTATAATGAGATCTTAAACTGTATATTTTTAAAATTTAGATTATTGGCCTTGTTTGGGGGTTCCAGAATCTCTGATACAAGAACTAAACAGATATTTGTGAAATGAAAGAAAACAAAATTAACTCTCTATACATTTCTGCTGTAATCTTGCTGGTCACTATGGTATGAGAAAACTACCATGTATGTCTGAAGCCCACTTAATTAATGAACTTAATTCTCACTGAAGACTAAAATGTCAATAAAAAGGAGTATACTTGTAAGGGGAATTAGAATTTAATAAACTTATATCAGGCTCTTTGTTTTATTTTATTTGGGCCATAAGCAAAAATATACTAATTAGCATAATTGATTGTATGACGTTATTTACCCCTGAGGTATGTGAAATTATAAAAAAATTGAAGTATATGTGGAAGAATGTTAAACAGTTTTTGTTTCTATTACTATACTTGTCTTAATCTTGTTTATTCAGAACTACATTATATAAATTTATTCATAACTACATTATATAAATTTATCTAGGATTATTATTTTATATTAATAGTGGGATTATAGAACTGAACCATTATTACTCATCTTAATTTTATACCTTGTTATATTTTTTTGTAATTTATAGGCAAGAAAATTTTACTTTAATATGCACAAGGTATTCCAGTAATTCTGGAGGAAACTGACTTCTTTTTGTGCAGTTTATAAAAATCAGTGTAAAATTGTTTATTGATTTTTGGCAAGCCATCTAAAGGAAATTACAGTTATTTGACAGAAAACTCAGGAAAAATAAACAGTAAGATGACATAAGAAACTATCCAAACTATGATTATATGGTACCAAAGAAAGACTCAATAAGATTTATTTCCTTTTCATTCAAAACTTTGACCCGGTGATTTTGGGAAGCACAATTTTTAAATGATCTCTCAATTGAAGTTATAAACTAAAAATCATGGATGTTATTTAAAATAACCTTATGAAGTCCTACCTGGATTGGGAGAATATAGAATTTGGTTTTGGGTTTTCTTCTTCTGGCTGAAGGACTAGATTCTGCTTTGTTCACCATTGTCCCCACACACTGAGCGCGAGGCCCGGCATGGGAAAGTCACTCAGTCGATTTGTATTGACCTGCACCAACTCAGAGGTCAGCGCTCACCTACAAGTGCTATGGGGAGAACCCCTGGACACCTGGTTTGTCGCCTTGGTCTGTGTTTTGTGTCTCGGCACTCCTGTTGACGAGCACTTGGCTTGTCCTCTGTTACAGGCAGTACTGGAGCAGACATCCTCATGTGTTCAGGCTTTGCAGAGTGTGCGTGTGGGTATTTCTGTGGCAGCTACTTCTAGAAGTAGAATGGCCAGGGTAAAAAAATGCGTACATTTACCTTGTGGTAGATACTGACAAACTGCCTTCCAAAAAGGGAAGTACTAATGTCCATGTAGGAAAGTGACATTTCTCTACATCTGCTGACCTGGGATTGGATTAATTTTAACTTCTCTGAAGTCGAAAGGAATGGAAATTTTATAATTTAAGAAAGTGAAGCATTTCTGGGTGATAGTAAACATGGAGTTTCTTCTTTTCTCTTTGGTCCCTTTAATGGTGATGCCTACATATGTACAACTGAAGACTCACAGAAATAGATTCCATTAAAATATTCAATAATATGTATTATATTCAAATATATCTGACCTGATGACTTCATATATAATAGTTTTGATGCTATTATTATGTGCTAGGCACTGTGCTGAGCATTTTGTGTACATAATAATACTTAGTTCCTCACGATAAGTCCTTGAGCCCTGGCTGGTATAGCTCAGTGGATTGAGCATGGGCCTGCAAATCAAAGGATCGAGGTTCGATTCCCAGTCAGGGCACATGCCTGGGTTGCAGGCCAGTTCCCAGCAGGGGATGCATGAGAGGCAACTATCCATTGATATTTCTCTCCCTCTCTCCTTCCTTTCCTCTCTAAAGATAAATAAATAAAATCTTAAAAAAACAAAACAATAAGTCCTTGAGGTAGATGCTATTATTCCCCCTTTGCTGAAAAAGACACTGAGGCCTAGAAGAATTAAGTGATTTGCCCAAGAACAGTAGCTAATAACTGTCAAGCTGAGTTTCATACCAGGCCTCCCTCACCTCAGACCCCAGTTGCCTAAATTACCACTTACTCAGTTGCGTGGCCTGCTTTTGTCCCTCAGTTATTGTCATCTGATGGTGAGAGTCAGGGATATTTTCCAAAGAAAAATAATGCCACGAGCCTACACAAATACCCATTAAGCTGCATCTATTCATGCCTCTCACAGTGAATCTGTGGAACAAACTGTCTCTTCTAAGAACTGCTTGGTTCTAGGTCCAGATTAACTTTTTGTTGCTGAGAGCAAAGTCAATACTCCTCATCGCTTGTCTCTTGAACAAGGCAGGACCAGTCACTTCACAGGGAAGGATTTGGGTGTGACAAACACTCCCTTCAGCACAGAGCAGGGCCCTGTGGTGCTGAGCTCCAAGGCTGCTCATGGCTCACTGCACACCACATCCCTTTAGTCTGGCTGCCCAGCCCGAGAGCCTAGGATGTGGCCCAGTAAGATGACAGAACTCAGGTGACATGCAGGTTTTTAACTTGACTACTGGGACTAGATTTACTTGTTGGTCCTAGAGTGGTCAACCAGAATATCTACCATTTGGGATGGCCACGGCCACTTGTTCACAGTGAATCTGTACTCTGAGGTGCTCACCCCTCCAACAAGCCATGGGGAGTCAGTGAGAGCAGAGAGCTGGTAGTGATGCGCATGGGTACCACTGCAGGTTTTTGGTCTTTGAGAGTTTTGGTTGAGGGTACTAGAACCCAACTTAAATTGGCCTTAGGAGACAAAGGAATTCAGTGGCTTATGTCACTGGAAAGTTCCAGATTGGTGCTGACATCAGGGCCTACAGGGACTCCAATGGCATTTTCAGTACTCTCTTAGACTCTCTCTTCCTCTCTCTCTTGGCTGCGTTTCTCTCTGGTCGTTGACCTCATTCTATCCTTTTATGGACAGATTTCTTTCAAGGGAATGAGAGTGGGGGCGCTGTATAGGTATGCCATGGCCATGGCTGGCTTCAGGTTTGCAGCCTCTCAGCCAGCGACCTCAGAGCAAACAGGAAGCTTTTCTAGCACCAGGTTATAAAATCAGGAGGAAGCACGTTCTGTTTGGCCTTGCATGGGTCATGAGCCCATCCTTTGGACTTCTCCCTGTAGCCGAGAACGGAGTCTCGTGGTTGTCAAGCCAGGGCAAGGAATTGTGATGGGCAGTCCTCCCAGAGCCACAAGGGATGGGGAAAGGCTAATTTCTACAGAAAGAAGAAGTGCT
>PVKM010011749.1:0-32168 GCA_004027735.1 Carollia perspicillata | reverse complement strand
GTGTTCACATACACAAGCAGTCCTGAAAGAGGCCCCGGTCCCTGTGTCTCATCCAGAAGTGCTGTCACTATACTCCACACACAGGGACTGTAATGTGACTCCAACACTGCAGTTTGGAATGTAACGTCTCTCGAAAATAACCTTACAGAATCACAATGTCACAGTTAGAAAGGACCTTAGAGATAACATGATGTCCAACACCACCATTTCCCACATGAGCCAAAGCACCAGGACAAGAAACCTCAGAGTCCTGGGAGGCTCTCTGCCACCCCTCCGGGCGCTGCCTCCTGTGTCCAGCACCTCCTGTTCCGGCTAGTCCTCAGAAACCCCCAGAGACCGACAGACCGCACAGCGGCTCAGAGGACAGGCCTGTGCCCACAGCAGTGCTTCATTCAACAACGGACCGCAGACACAGTCCCATAAGACTACAATGCAGCTGAAACTCCCCATCACCGAGTGATGGCAGAGCTGTCGTACCGTCCTAGCACAACGAGTTCCTCACCTTCGTGGGGATGCTGGCTTAACCACACCTGCGCTGCCAGGCACGTACGAGTAAGCTCACACAATCCCATACAGTACATAATACTTGAGAGTGGTAATAAATGACTATGTTACTGGTTTATGTATTCACTATATTATACTTTTTTTTTAAAAAGCTGATTTTTTAAAGATTTTATTTATTTATCTTTAGAGGGGAAGAGAAGGAGAGAGGGAGAGAAATATCAGTGTATGGTTGCTTATCGTGCGTCCCCTGCTGGGAATTGGCCTGCAACCCAGGCATGTGCCCTGACTGGGAATTGAACCGCGGTTGTTTGGTTTGCAGGCCCGCGCTCAATCCACTGAGTTACACCAGCCAGGGCTATACTATACTTTTAAATTGTTGTTTTAGAGCATACTCTCTCTACTTGTTTAACAATGTTTGCTGTAGCCTTGGCTGGTGTGGCTCAGTGGACTGAGCATGGGCTGGGAACCAAAGGGTAGCCAGTTCGATTCCCAGTCACGGCACTTGCCTGGGTTGCAGGCCAGGTTCCTGGTGAGGGGCGCCTGAGAGACAACCACACATTGATGTTTCTCTCTCTCTCTCTTCCTCCCTCCTTTCCTCTCTGCCTTAAAATAAACAAAATCTTTTTTAAAAAAAGTTTGCTGTAAAAGTGTGCCATGTTACACCTACAGCAGCCTCATACATCTTGTGTTTATACCGTCTTTTGAAGACATCGGTTTCTCCTGTGCCTGATTGAAGTTTGTACTGTTTTGTACAGTAACCTGCTGTGCAGGCGTGTGGCCTTAGAGCGTAGGTGACGCTGTGTGTGCTGTGCAGCCTAGGCGTGCAGGAGGCTGCACCACCTAGGTTCGTTAAGGGCACCCTATGATGCTCACACGACAAAACTGCCTAACGGTGCATTTCTCAAAATACAGCCCTGTCATTAGCAGGGCGTGACTGTAAATGCTTAGTAAGCCTAATAAATTATAAGCAGTTTGACTTATTATTAAATATTTTACAAGATTCTTAATGACTGCCTCGCCTTTTGGCTTCTGGATGTGCTGTGACTAACGCACCAGCGCCCTCTGTTCTGTTCATCTCTTCACCCCGGTGATGAGAGAGGGAAGTCTGCCCTAGGGTTACGGGGACGGCTGGACACATGACACCCAACTTTGGACAGATTAGACTGACCGCCATTTGTGAGTCGCATGCACTCGCCATCCAGGGAGGACAGGGCACGCCGCGCAGGGCCACATGGGGGTTGTGCCCGTGAACAGAGGGAAGGAACAGCAGGCTCCGTGGATGGCAGGCTCTGTAGTAACACGAGGGGGAGGCGATCTCCGGTGCCCGTGGCAGTCTGGGGTGGCTTGTCTGAACAATTGTGCAGGCCGGCAGGGCGCCAAACCCTGCTCCTCGGGGATAAGCAGCACTGCACCTGGTCCCTGTGAGGAAGAGGGTTTCTGGCCGGGGTGCCTTAGCCACAGCAGGACGGGGAAGGGAGCTGGCAGTGAGGCGATTCAAGCCCTACTCCCCAGGTTCAGGTGTCAAGGCAGCACATACTATGGAACCCTACTTCTAGGTCTTGACACCACACCCTGTTTTTTAATTCCCAACACTGTATTCTCATAAACAAAGCTACAAGGGGCACCTTTGAATGTCTCTCATTTTAGCTGTGTCTTGTTATTGTCTAAGGAAAAATTCCTCAATGCTGAACTTCAACAGGAGAAAGCAACAATAAAACAACACTGATCTATATGCAGGGACATTGGTGGGGGCTGTCGTCCACCCCATACCTGTCAAGTAATATTTGCATTCTAGGCAGAATTTTATATACCCTTTACTTTAACTAGATGCTAAATCACTGTAACACCTAAAATTTCTTACAGAAGATATTCAAACAATCCAACGTGGTACATAATAAAAAATAGAAGTCTCCATCACCCACACCTAAGCCCTACTACCACAGCTCTCCCCAAAAGCAGCCAAAAAAGGTTAGTGGATATACATGCATATCATTTAAAAAATTTGTTTTAGTCTAACAAATGGGTGAAAGCCCTGTGCTGAAATTGCACGGAAGTCCATTAGGTGGCTGCTGTGTCAGTTTGCTGGGGCTTCATAACAAAACGCGACAGACTGGGGGCTTAATGGACAGAGATATATTTTCTCACAGCTCTAAAGGCTAGAAGTCCAAGGTCCAGACACCACCAGGTTTGGCTCTCCTGAGGCCCCTCTCCTCGGCGTGCAGACAGCAACTTGCTCCACGTGTCCTCACACGACTTCTCCTCTGGTGCCTGCCCCCAGTGTCTCTTTCACTTCTGACATGAACGGCAGTCCTACTGGATTAGAGCCCCTCACCCTTATGGCCTCATTTAACTTTAAATGTAATCACCTTTTTAAAGCCTCCAAAGACAATCATACTCTAGAATACTGGAGGTTAGAGCTTCCACATGTGGATTGGGCTAGGGGGTCGGGTGGGGCACAACTCAGTGTGGAGCAAATGCATTCAATTTTGCTGTTTCCAGCTTTTTACTATTATAACAATGCTGCAATGAACACTATTGTGTGTTTGTACAGTGAGTATATCCATAGCATACACTCTTAGAATTAGAATTGCCAAGTCAAAAGAATAAATTTTCATATACATTGTCAAATTGCCCTCCAAAAACATTTGTCAAATTTAAACTTCCACCATCGATGTGAGAGAGTAATTTCCCCTCACAAACCACAGCATGTTACCACACTTTCCTCATCTGTGCCAATCTGCAACTTAAAAAACGAACTCTACTCTTAGTCTGCTTCTTTTAATTATCAGTGAGAGTTTATACAGTATGCATTTTTAATAATGACTACTGTTCTTTTTCATGCATGCTATTATATTTATAATAATTAAATGCTTGCAATATATATATATTTATATGTATAATGTACATATATATATAAATAAAATTTTAGGGAATTAAAATTGCTAAAATGTCTTTATTCAAGTCTGCAGTCAGGTCATTGGAACATTAGTTCCAATACATCTAATCCAATTTTTAAAAGTATAGCCACATATGTTTTGCATAGAGTCAGTTCTAAATAAGTACTTGCTGAATGAAACTGATTGCTGATGGCATCTGTTATCTATCATCAACAGTGATAAAACCAGCCCCTCATTATCAATGCATTACTGAGTGGTTGTGTATCTCTCAGTAACTTGGAATTAATTGGAAAACATTTTCCACTACCAATTCTTCTCCAGTTGATATATATGCCTGGTGCTTTCCAATTGCACTGAAAAAGAAAGTTTGTTTTTACTTTTAAAATGACCTAAAAACATTTGGTAAATAAATCTAATTTTAATGTGGGACGTGTGCAGGCTTAACTTTTCTCACACACTGCTGGGCTCTAGGAGCCTCGAGAAGACACGGCACCAGGACAGCCTCAGGAAGGGAGCTCGTACCAGGCTGAGCAGGCAGTGTGAACAAGGACAGATTCAAATGAATAGGCAAGATGCTGGGGAAGGATGAGTGTGCTTGCTGTGGAACATAAGATTTCAAAAGAAAAATTGCCAATACCCAAAATATGGAAAGAATTCCCACAACTCAACACCAAACAAACAATCCGATTAAAAAATGGGCCGAGGGCCTGATCAGATACTTCTCCCAAGAAGACATACAAATGGCCAACAGATACAGGAAAAGATGCTCAACTTCACTAGCTATTAGGGAAATGCACATGAAAACTACAATAGACACCACTTTACACCTGTTAGAATGGCTACTATCATCAACAAGACAGGTAATAACAAGTGTTGGAGAGGTTGTGGAGAAAAAGGAGCCCTCATTCCCTGCTGGTGGGAATGCAGACTGGCACAGCCACTATGGAAAACAGTAAGGAGGTTCCCCTAAAAATTAAGAATAGAGCTACCATATGACCCAGCAATCCCTTTTCTGGGTATCTACCCAAAAATTTGAAAACATTTATGCACAAAGATACACGCACCCTTATGTTCATTGCAGCATTTACGGTGGCCAAGAAGACATGGAGACAATCCTTTGATAGATGGTTGGATAAAGACGATATGGTACCAGAAAAACCATGGGCTATATATATATACACACACACGCACACACACACACACACAATGGAATACTACTCAGCCATAAGAAAAGATGAAATACTGCCGTCTGTAGTATTTCAGACATAAAACTGAAACTCCTAGACAGACAGAAGTACGGTGGTTACCAGATGGAAGAGAGGAGGGAGGTAGTAAAGGGTAACGGGGGCCCAATATACGGTGACAGATGATGATTTGACATTGGGCGGTGGGCACACAGTGCAATATATAGATCACGTATCATAGACTTGTACACTTGAAACCTGTATAATCTTATTAACTACTGTCACCCCATTGAATTTAATTTTTTAAAAAATGGCAACAGGACATTGGTATGAGTGTGTCTGTTGGGAGAGAGCCTCAGTGAGGGAGGGAACATTTTCATATTTAATAGAACTATCTAGGTTTCCTAAGTGCCTCCTCATAGCCGCAGAAATATTTATGAACAGACACATTAGTCAATTCTGTTTGCCGCATGTAAGTCTAAACGTGCATATTAAGTTTGCCATGTTTCAGGATTTCATCATGTTTTTGGCAAGAATGTTTACACATAAGGAGACCTTTTGTTAAACCACATAACTCTGATCTTGTTTATGAGCTCTAAAATTAAATTGTCTCACATAAATACTCAGAAGGTAATTTTCATATTAGTCTCAATGGTCCACAGTACCACCACAAAAGATCCAGTCACAATTCATTCTGTGACACGGGTGGCCTGTCGGCTTGGTGCTACGTGCCGCTTTCGTGGGAGTTTCATGACCTACAGACTCTCACGCGTTTGGAGAGGGGGTGTAGCTGGGAGCGCTTTGGCTGGATCTGCGGTAAAAGCATTTACTGTGGAATAAAGGAAACATACTAATGCAAAAGAATGAAGACTACAGTTCGGAGCCTGCGAACTGTCTCTGTAAAGAGCTAAACAATAACTATTTTAGGTTCTGTAGGCGACTACTAAGCTCTGCTGCTGTGTCACGAAAGCAGCCATGGACAGCATGTAAATGAACAGGTGTAGCAGTGCTCCAGTAAAACGTTATTTACAAATCACATGTGGCAGGCCAGGTTTGGCCCATGGGCCAGGGTTTAGCAATCCCTGCTCTAGACTATATACCCCTTCTCTGGTATTTTCTTTTTCAAACATACATAGTTACCAGGTGTTGGGCCCTATTCAGCTTTCTAAAAATTAGTGCATTTAATTATTTAAACAACTCTACTAGTGTATCTTCCCACTTTATATATGAGAAAACTAAGTCACAGAGAGGCTGAGTAACTTCCCCAGGGCTGTACACTTGGTAAATGGCAGAACTAGAACTTGAACCCAGGGCAATCTGACCAGAGTCCACAGCTTGCCACCCACTCCTGTTGTTTTAAACATGCCAAGAGCTCTCAAAAGTTCATATACCCTTCCAAGGACTCCTGAGGCTCTCCAAGGCCACCTTCTACCCAAAGAAGATTGCCTTTGCCGCGATTCGTCTAAGTGCATACCCAGGTTAACTCTAGTTCCACGTTGGACTTCTAGTAAGGGCATCCAGGGAGATCCTGAGGGTCTCAAATCCAGCCTGCCACTTGGGGGTCCTCAAATACTTTATTAAGGTTTCTAGAGCCTTAGCAAGTGTTTTTCCCCCCAGTTTACCATAGGCCTAGAAGTTACTGTGTCCCCTATGGAATAATTTGGGACAAAACTGTGCTACTAAAGTATGCTATTTAAGAAACCAGAGAAGACATTAGAAAGTCACCATATTTCATGTAAAATTAATTACTGAAGAAATAAAAATTTAGCTCAAAGTTCTCCCATAACACAACATTATGGGCCATCGGGATGAGAGGAGATGATGATTTCCTCTGCAGCATTTTTAGTTATCAAGCCCTTCCCATCATCCTCTGATGATGAGTTGTCACTGTAAGTAATGGGATGTACTATCATGGGGTTGGGATTTTTCTCCTGTAGGTCCAAGCAAAGTAAACAAACCCGGCCTGCTGGTGTTCTGGCAGGACCAAGGACAGGAGTTCAGATTTGAGTTGCTGCTTGCCTAACATTCTCCGGGATTTGACCTGCACTCCTCATCCCATCATGCTCTCTAGATTTTTCTTTTGAGCAAAACGTACCTCTTTTGCCCAGGCTGGTGTGGCTCAGTGGAGCGCCAGCCTGCAAACCAAGGGGTCACGGTTTCGATTCCCAGTCAGGGCACATGCCTGGGTTGCAGGCCAGTTCCCAGTTGGGGGCATGCAGGAGGCAACCACACATTGATGTTTCTCTCCCTCTCTTTCTCCTTCCCTTTCCCTCTCTCTAAAAATAAATAAAATCTTTAAAAAAAAAACTTACCTCTTTTGATAGGGTTAAACCACCATCCCATCTAATTAAAGAAGAAAGTAAACTGAACATTCCTTTTTGGAACATGGAAACTTCCTGTGGTTGCCAAAAAGAACTTGAACTGCTTTAAGACTGAGAGTATACATTTGGTCAAATCAGCAATTATAAATTAACGGCTTTGTGCAAGGATTTAGAATGTAAGTAGAATGAGAAAAGAAGTTATTCTCTGAAACAGCCTCCGGCAAAGGGAAGTGGGTGTTTTCATGTCCCATTCACAAAAGCCAAGGGCGAGTCCACAAACGTTCCTCTGGACTTTACTGCGGAGAATAGAAAACCCACTGTTCCTATGTGCTAAAGGGCTTCAGCTTTCATATCCTGGGAGAACAGGGAATGCTTCACTCTGAAAAGGAAGAAGAACTTTGTAAGTTAAAAAAAAAGACATTTTATCATACAAATGTGTCTTGTCACTCATGAGGAGCCACCACTATGGAACTGTGACTGGGGTCTCTCAGGAGCTCAGTAGGTTTCACTGAACAGCAAAGACATGAAAGGACAGAGGAGTAAAAAACATGTGAGGCCTACTATGTGCCAGGTCCCATGCTGGGAACTTTAATATATTAACATTAAACTACTACAACTGGCATTTAAAATGCCAGTTTCTGCCTTCCAGTTTTGAAGACTGTTGATTATCATTTAAAAGATTTTCTCGTATTGGTCACTACGTGTGGTGATGGTTGTTAACCAAACTGGCTGTGGTGATCATTTTGCAATACAGTTGATCCTTAAGCAACACAGGTTTGAACTGTACAGGTCTAGTTACATACAGATTTTCTTTCAATAAATATGCAATCAGTCCTCCATATCCCTGGGTTTCGCATCTGTAGATTCAACCAATTGCAAGCCAAAAACAGTATTTTCAACTTGTGGTTGAGAAGCCAAGGATGTGGAGGGCCAACTGTATGCATTGCTTTACACCAGTAATTCTCAATCTTTTTCATCTCACCTGTATATACAAATGTCGCATCATTACGTTGTACACTTGATACTAATATAATGTCATATATCAATTATATTTCAATACAAAAATGAATAAAAGAATATTTTCTGCTGTTTCCACTGCTGTTTGGAAAATTTTAATTTTATTATGAAAATACTTCTTTCTTTTTCTAAGATTTTATTTATTTATTTTTAGAGAGAGGAGAAGGGAAGGAGAAAGAGGGACAGAAACATCAATGTATGGCTGCCTCTCGCATGCCCCACACTGGGGACCTGGCCCGCAACCCAGGCACGTGCCCTGACTGGGAATGGAACCAGAAACCCTTTGATTCACAGGCCCACGTTCAATCCACTGAGCCACACCAGCCAGGGCTATACTTCTTTCTTTTACACTAACACCTTCATCTAAAATAGGCCAAGGAAGACTCACCCATGAAGAAGTCTCTGTCCTGCTTGAAGTGAAGGATCGTGCCTGCTGATCTGTAGCTGTCCTGCGAGCAATGGAAGTTCTGCAGCACTTTTAGTTATCAAGCCCTTCCCTTCCACCTCCCACACCCCATTATAAGCGAATATATTTTTCAATGAGGACCCGTGTGTGTTCACAAGGGTAATAAATGAGGCAGGCCTTTGCACACAGCTGGAATACAGCCCCTCGAGGAGTCGTTTGCACCGTTAAACACTGGAGCACCTGAACATGGTACACTGTGTGACTCACTCCTGCCTCTGAGGCGACTCCAAAGCAGCATCACGCACTTCCTGCGACCGCCTGATCGGACCACTCCCCCACCAGACTTCCCCACGGCGATCTGGAGGGCTGGTTCCAACACCACGAGCACTGCCGCTCCCACTGCCTGCCTCACTGCTGCTAGAACTCACTCCTTGACTTACGCTAATTTAGTCTTTTCGTGACATTTTCGGTGTGTCCTGGATATTGGCTAGATTAGCTTAGCTGTTTTAAGTTCTAAAATAAAGGCTATGGGGCTCTGACTATAATCATTTACTGAATCCCTATAAACCCAGAGTCATGCTGTTTGCTATATTTAGATAATTTAGATCTCTCTGCACGGATAATTCAAATTTCCTCGTATAATCTCCATAACAACCCAGTGAGGAAAACATCACTATCCCCATTTTCCATAAGAAGAAGTGAAGCCTCAGAAGTTAGAAATGGATAAGGACAGTGATAATGATTCAAACCCAATTACTGATTTCTGAAACCTACTGTTCTTAACCTCCAGGCAATACTGCCCATAGAATTTCTCTTTATCTGGAGGGGTTAACATAAAACCACACATAATTAAATACTCAGAAATTATCTTCAATTATATTTTTAAAATCATTTTTGTAAGGCTAAATTAGATCAGCTGGTCCTTAAATCTTGGTCGTGGATGCCACAGAGAATTTGACAATGCCATGGACCCTCCCTGCAGGAAAAAAGCAGGCACCACACATGCAGCCGTCTGGATGGCTGCCTGCTTGAAGGCTGTCTCCACTAACGATTCGACTCCTCCTCAGTCACAGGCTAATGTTACCGGGTCGTCTCTCTGCAGATATTACCAACGAGCCCTCCCATTCTTTGCCTGTATTTTCTGTTGAAGTGAAATGTACCATTTCCGTCACTACATTCTGGCCATGGCATACGGAAATGACTCAGAACTGACTTTTCACATGGCTAAATCCCCCTGTCTTCAACAACGATGTTAAAGATAATGTGACCTTTCTACCCCATCAGCCTTAGCAATGTAGTTATTTTGCTACTGTCAGTACATTTTCCCTATTAAAATAGCCTTGACTTGTATTTTAAAGATGTATTTATTTACTTTGAGAGAGAGGGGTAGGGAAGACAAAAGACAGGGAGAGAAACAATGATGTGTGAGAGACACATTGATTGGCTGTTTCTCATGCACCCTTAACTGGAGACCTGGACCGCAGCCCAGGCATGTGCCCTGACTGGGAATCGAACCAGCACACTTTGGTTCATAGGTCAGTGCTCAATCCAATGACCACACCCGCCAGGGCTGACTTGTATTTTAAAACACACATAATAATGAGGCACAATTCATTTCCCTACCATGAAACCATTCAGAGAGAAAGGATTTAACTACAGGGCATAAGAAAAATACTTAGGAGAAGCTAGAGATAAAAGGTAATCTAGAATCACATGGAGGTTAAGAGCCCAAGCTTTGGAGTAAGGAGGATAAGATGATATAGGTTTGAGACTGAGCTCTGCCACTTACTTCCCATGTGACCTTGAGCCATTTACTTAATCTCTCTGACTTTCTTAATCTGTGAAATGGGGATAATATTACACATACTGCATGGTTCAAGTTATATTATGTGTTGAAATTAGATGAGAAACACAGAGTTTGGCACAGAGTGGGCATTGGATAATGGGTGGCATTATTATATGATTCTTAGTAATTGTCAACAGACTGGTTATCTGGCATGGTTATAAAAATGATATTCTGGTCAATAGACAGTATATTTATATTGATATCAATATCAATATATCTATATACTGTGTCTGTATATATAGATATATCACTGTTAAAAGTAACATGTAGAGCCCTGGCATACATGGCTCAGTTGGCTGGAGCATTGCCCCATGGACCAGAAGGTCATGGGTTCAGTTCCCAGTCAGGGCACACGCCCAGGTTGTAGGTTTGATCCCCAGTTGGACTCAGGCTTGCCCCTCTCTCTGCCCCTTTCTCTTTCTCTACAAGCAATGAAAATATGTCCTTGGGTGAGGATTTTTTAAAGTGTAATATGAACGATTAAACTACAGACTTTTTGCCTATATACAAAAGAAAATTTAATCAATTGCAGTACCGATTTTTAAGAAATTAGATCATAAAAATATTTAAAGGTGAAATCATATAACTTATTCTACCTTTAATCATTTGGAAGGATCTCTGGGCTCAAGATTATACTAATAAATATTAATCATCATTATTACATAATAAGTATGCTAAAATACAGAGTAAGAGAGGTTTCTAGATGATAACATATTATTTATTATTTTATTACAGAATATTCCATGGTGTATCCTTTTATTAAGAAGTCATCTGGATGACATATTTTTAAAAGATGTTGAAAATAAAATGGGTACTTGATGAATGCTTATTAAATTAAAGGCCAAATTGAAAACCATAGATACCAGACCTTTATGTATTCTCTCTGATGATGTCTCACAGTCCCTAGCAGGACAAAGATGGTATGTCTACTTTACATTTGAAGCAACTGTGTGTTAGAAAGCTTAATTTGCCATTGTACACATTTAGTACGTTGTGTAAAGTAACTAGTAATTAGTACATCGGCATTCAAATCTTGGCCTGACTTCAAAACCCATGTTGTTTTCAATCATATTCTGCTGACTGCCAAATCTTACAATAAAAAATATGTAATTTTCAAACCAGTCAGGAACTCTGCTTATAAAATGTCTTACTTCCTCCATTTTTAATCTTATAACCCAGGGAGGGGGAGGATGTTTGCAAAATAAATACACAGAATGTTCTGACTCGTAAATAGATTTCAAAAATCAAAAAAAATGGAAGGTAAAAAATGCAATATAACTTTGATCTGAGACAACGATTCCATTAAAAAATATAGCACCCTTTTCCCAGCATATTATGTTGGTTCATATGAATAAGCTAGTACATCCCAAACGAATTAGGACACCGGTTGCAAGCATAACTTGGCAATTGATTACTTACTAATTTAAATGAAGCAGTGTAAAGGGCATGTGCAAACTGTACGCATAAATCAAGATAATTTCTCCAAGTTTAATGAATCATATCTTTTAGGAGATAAGCCACAGTTAAAAGTTAGTTTATATGCCAATTGAAAAAGCTGTGATCAAACAATTTGCCTGTGCCTGGAGTAAAATTTAATCAATCTAGGATCATTTCCTTTTTATCTGTGAAAAAAGTAGTAACTTATTTATGTAATTATTACCAATAACTTTTTAAAATAAAAAGGATTAGAACTCAAAGACTAGGGTAGAAATTTAACATGGCAGGCAACCTAACATGGATTAAGAAGTCAGGCACTTCCACAGGTATTGCTAAATAAGAAATAGGTACTAGCTTAGCCCTTGAAATGTCACCTGTCTAGCCCTGCAGGGCCAATGCAAGATAAAGACTTCAGAGTTTGCTACGTCTCCCAAAACACAGAGAATGAAGAAACAGTAGATTTCATTGATTTTATCAACTCTATACCCCAGCTTCTCAAAATAGTTGACACTAGTTGTACTAGTTATCTGCCTTAATTTTTCTATTAAAACAAACTGCTATCAAGAGTCAGAAGCGTAAGTACAAAAGAAAGCACAATGCATAAAGGTAAAATAATGCACATTTTTTACCTTAACACATTGAACCTGAACCATAATTAAGGTTAAATTGAAAAGCGCCCCCCTGGCATAAAAGCATCAGGTGCCTTGTTTTATTCATGAGACTGTGCCAGAAAGTATTGACAGAAAAGAACCAGTGAGCCCTGGCTGGTGTGACTTAGCTGGTTGAAGCACTGTCTGGTAAACCAAAGGTCACAGGCTCGATCCCTGGTCAGGGCACATGGCTAGGTTGTGGGTTCAGTGCCCAGCTGGACATCAGCGTTTCTCTCTCTGCCCCTCGCTCTCTCTCTTTCCATCCCTTTATGTCTCTATAAAATTGATTCTAAAAAAACAGTGAGGAAATCTCAACTAAAGCCAAAGATTTCTCTGGAAGTCAGCTCTCTTTCTTGAGTGTAGCTATGTCAGGCAACCCAATAAAGAAGTTCAGGAAACATACCTTTCATCATTTTATAATGCACACGCATGCTCAAAGTTCGAATAAGTGTATTAACAGAAACCAAATCACAGCACCCCACCTCTGAACCTAACAGGGCAACGAAGACGCGGGAGGGATCGTTTTCCACGTAGGGTCAGAATTCAACAGCACAGGAAGAGGCGATTAGATCTCCAGGAACCTCCTTTTTCAGATGCTTTGGGTTCACTTATTTCCTTTATCTTCCTTTTAAAGTTACATAAGTACTAAAGAATGTTTTGAAAATAAGGAAAAAGCATTACCCATATCCCTGCCACCTTAAAATGGTAATGTTACAAATACAGGGTCCAGCAGTAGTAACGCCTGCTGGAGTGTGGTTGGTAGGGAAATAACATGGGTGCAGTAATTTACAGTTCTAATTTGACCATTTCACCTAGAGTGTCATATGGTGTGCTTGACTGTGGTATTGTTATGTTACAGAATTACATGCTTATGATTTGGTAATAAAAAAGAGGTGTTGTTTGTACCAAACTCTGTATTATTTGTAATGTTCCCGCCTAGTCATGTTTTTTCATGTGCACACAACCCTTTATTTTACATCAGTAGGAACATACAGCATGAGCCAAAAGGTTTAGAGTTGTGATTACATGAAACACAGTTTACTCTTGTATTATTCTGTTCCATGTCAGTGTGTCTGTACAAACACAGCAAAAGGATGCATACCGATTGTTAGTACTGATTATCTAGTGCCTTTCCTTTAATTTGAATATATATGTATCATTTCATAAAGAAAGAAACAACAAATTCTCTAGCTCTAAAAAAAATAAGAAAAGGAAAGGAAAAAACAGTAAATATAAAACATTGCCATCTTCACTGCCAAGCTGAGAAAAGGAATAAAATAGAACAATTCATTTGGTAGTATTCAAATGTACTCAGCAAAAGCCAAACATCAACCCAGACTCTAAATAACCTCTCTTTATAAACTTTAGAACAAAAAAAAATTTCCCTTAAACAGTTTACCCAATGGAAGAGTAAATAAACCCATATTCCATCAGGATAAAATGAACCTGTGGTTCACCTGAAGGTCAAGCTCAGGCTAATTAGTAAAAGGGGCCAGACCAGAGGATAACCAACCCCCAAAAAAAAGCAGCACGTGACTGAGCAAGCAGATGGCCACTTGCAATTTAATGAACAGACACTTTTCTATTTGGATGAATAGCCTAGCTAGGTAGGGGAGGTCTGTAGCTTAAGCTCTTTCCTTGAGAGCCCTGGATGGCTGGACCCTCGTGATTTGTTCAGGTTATAGCCCTCCTCCTGCCAGAAGTGGCTTCCATAGTTCGTAAAAAGCCTAATGTTTATATCAAATAAGCACAGACCAGCAGTCCACATTCCTTCAAGACTGCATGCTAACCAGCTCTTTACTGCCAGCCTCAAATAAGCAGACTAGAAGAGGAAAACGCTTTTTATCCTCCAAAGATCCCATTTAAAAAGCAAAAAAGATTGGCAGGAACCAAACCTTACTAAAATAATTTTTTACATATGCCTTAAGCCAACGTTAGTGAAAATCTGTTGACAGCCATTTGAAAGTAGAATCAGGCCTCAGGACAGGGCCCAGGGGTGGAAGGGGCAAACTCAGTGAAGGGAAACAGGAAGGAGCCCAAAGCATGCTTCTGTGTATTCCTCAACTTTGCTAGAATGAGCAAACCCTTTACCACTCATGATCAGTTCTAAAGGGCCTTCCCTAGTGTGAACAGTCCATGCAAATCAAAAAGTGTCTGAGTATTACATTGCAAGTGGCCACCATGCAAGACAGAAAGAGATCCCAAAGAAAACCATGGATATTTCTGACAAGGTCGAAGTAGAATGCGTACATCTTCAAGTATTTTCTTTTTCATGGAAACATCTATAAAAACAAGGTGAAAAAACAGATGTGGCCCAGCTTTGAATTTTTCAGGGAGTTGCAGCTCAAAAAATACTTAAATAAAAACTAGTGGTTTTTAATGTCAGTTTGAAATCACTGATATTATCTTTTGGGGTTTATTTTTTGTTTTATGTTATCCTTGCTAGCGAATATGTTTGTTTGTTTGTTTGTTTGTTTGTTTGTTTCTCTGTGTTAATCCCCTTACCAATGAGAGTTTTCTAATTACTACTTCTCCCAGATTCAGCACCCTCTTCGTTAGCAGAAAGTTACCTTGCATTAAATTAAAAATTTATGGCCCTGGCTGGTGTGGCTCGGGAGTCACCAGGCTGGTGTGACTGGCTCAACTCAACCGAAGAGTTGCCAGTTCAGTTCCCAGGCAGGGCACATGCCTGGGTTGTGGGCCAGGTCCCCAGTTGGGGGCGCACAAGAGGCAACCACACATTGATGTTTCCCTCCATCTCTTTCTCCCTCCCTTGCCCTCTCTCTAAAAATAAATTGAAGACTTAAATTTAAATCTTTAAATTAAAGAAATTAAGATTAAATAAAATAAAATCTTTTTAAAAAATAAATAAATTGAAGATTTACGGTGGGAGACGAAAAGGGTATGGGGGATAAGTGGTGACGGAAGGAGACCTGATTTGGGGGGTGAGCATATAACACCGTGCACAGATGATGTGTTGTGAAATTGTGCACCTGAAACCTGTAAAATTTTGTTAACCAGTGTCACCCCAATGAATTCAGTAAAACAGAAAAAATGAAGATTTACAACTTAAAACATTTCTCCCCAAATAACTCCACAAATATGTTAAACAGGAAAAGGAAGTTGGAATTAGGAATTGGAGGCTATAAGAATTTTTTTGTTTCTAGAGGATTGGCTGTGACTGCCAACAATTTCGTGGTTTTAGCTGCTTTCCAAAAAAGGAATGTGATAATAGCTCCTGGGTGAAATAATTTTGGCTGGACTTGATTAAATCTAAGCTTAAAACTTACAGAGAACAGCTTGGACTGCACTTTTTTCAAAAAAAAAAAAAAAAACAGCTATGCATTTTATCTTGCTGTGGCCTCGCCAGACTCAGGGCCTTTAGGGATTCTGGCGCTAGATTAGACACTAACAAAGCGAGCTACAATGCCGCGGGTAACATGAGTCACATAACTCCAATCAACACTAATGAGTGTGTGTCTCATAAAACCTTGCAGGTGTAATTTTGGAAAGAAATCCTAAAATGATTCTAAGGTCCTTTCCTTTCACAAAGGGCTATTTCATTAAGCTCCCAGAAAGCAATCTGTCCAAAAGAAGATGAGCGATAAACACTGGACATGTTCAGTTGGCGTTTTTATTTGCACTCTGTCTTTTTCTTTTGGTAAATAAAGCATTTCGCATCCAATATCTTAAGCTGTGTTCTTGACACCATAATTTGGTGACTTCAGGACATATGATCTTAATACCACTGATATAATTCTAGAATACTTGAAAAAAAAACAACAATATGTTGATGAATTTCTGTAGTCTCCATTTTCCAAATATGAGTACAAATAATACTAAATATTAAAAACTGCTCCATGGGTTTCTGGTTCCAGGACAAGATGGCATAACCGTACTTCTCCCTACTCCTCCTGCTAAGCACAGCTAAAATCACTGAAATTATACATGAAACACATATAAGATGGCTCTGGATGTTTTTCAAGTGCTAAAAGAAACAAAAAACTTCTATCTCCACTGTAAATATTATTCGAGAATGAAGGAGAGATCAGACATTCTCAGAAGAAAGAAAGGTAAGAGAATTTGTTGCCAAGAGACCTTCCCTAAAAGAATGGCTGAAAAAAGTTCTTGAATCAGAAAGGAAATGATAAAAGAAGGAATCTTGAAACATCAGAAAGAACAAGAAGAGTAAGAATTTAGGTAAATACAATAAATTTGCTTGACAGTTGAAGCAAAAAAAAATAACATTATGTGATGTGATTCTTAATGTATGCAGAAAAATATTTAAGACAATTACATTATAAATCAGGGCAAGAGAGTAAAGGGACCCCAAAAGAGGTAAGGTTTCTATACTTTGTTCAGACTAGTAAATGCCAAACCAATATGTTTACTAACTTTACAGAGAGAGGAAGGGTGGGAGAGGGAGGAAGGGAGAGGGAGAGAAAGAGGAACAACTGTGTAAGACGGAAACATCAATCATATGTGATGTGTCCTTACCAGGAATAAAACCTGCACCCTTTTTCGGTGTACAGGAGGATGATCCAACCCACCAAGACCTAGCCAGGGCTTGGGTCCTCTTTTTATCTTTAATTATTTACACGATCCAGGTCGTGTCCAGAGCCTCCTCCGGGAGCCTGAATGTCTAATAAAGCTACTCAGCACCTCTCTAACACATCTCAGAGGACACTGGCCTGCAGGATAAACACAAAAGGACTGCACATTGAGCATACGAGGATGCCGGCATGGGCATGGTAGGGCATGGGCAGCCCTACCATCTGACTTTACACCTTACCTTAAGAATCAAAATATGCCTCCCAAGGCACTGGGTGTTTACAACCCCATATTATTCATGGAGCAAAAGCCATATTACTGTTTAATTAATCAAAAGCCAATTAGGAAAACTAATACATAGACAGCCAGACAAACCCAGAGGGGCAGGATAGGAAGCCAAGAAACAAATCAAATAAATACATATGGGTGTTTTGCATATGAAAACAGTATTATCTGAAATTAGTTGGTAAAGATGGACTATTCAGTAAATTGTGTTGTAACGAGTAGATAGCAACCTGGAACAAATGAATTTCAGACCCACACTCTTCAAATTCTACATGGATCAAAGACTTAAATGTGAAACAAAGCAATAAAAGTACTGGAAGAAAATAAAAATTTCTTTTATAACTTTGAAGTAAGTAAGGCTTTTATAACCATGATACGAAATGAAGAAACCATAGAAGAAACAATTGACAAAATCAACTACATAAAAATCAAAAACATCTGCATAGAAAAATAAACCAAAAAGAAAATCCACACCCCCCCAAAAATTGAATAAAAAATATTCACAGAAAACAAAAAAAATCAATATCCTATTTTTAAATGTATTTGGTTAATCATGGTTGCATTGTTAACAGCAATAAAAGCTTGAAAACAACCTAAATATACACCAGTATGAGGCTGATTATTGAATATTATGATTTAATAAATTTTACATATTAGAATATTATTCAGAGAAAGCTCTTCAATAACATGGAAAGATATCTAGGTATGACAATTAGGTTTTTTTAAGTGAAAACAATATATAGCATGCTACCTTTTGACTAAAGAGGATAAAAAATAAAATATATTTGATTTGCTTATATATGCACAAGGAAATTCTGAAATAATATATAATAAACCACTTATACTGGTTATACAGAAGGTGAGCAGTGACTAGGAGTTACTATATAAAAACTTTTCATTTTATATTTATTTTTTAAAACTTTCAAAATGTATCTGTTAGAAAAAGAAGACCATGTGAAAACACAGGAAGAAAACAGCCATGTACAAGCCACGGGGAGAGTCCTCAGTAGGAACCAAACTTGCTGAGACCTTGATCTTGGACTTCCAGCCCCCAGAACCATGAGATAATAAATTTCTGTTGTTGAAACCAAAAAATAAAAATCATCTGTTAAAAAAGTTGGGTTAAAAATAACTTTTAAGGAGATAATTTAAAAAATATTATATTCATTTTAACCTGTATTAAAAGGCATCCCAAGCAATTTTTTAGACAGAAAATATTCTGGTGAACACCTTCTAATCAGAGGCTGGGAGCTTTCAGACGTTACAAAGAGCCCCTGGGTCAAAATGCTGAAAGCTGACTTTCCATTCAATCGTCTAAGAAATTAGTTAAATGTTACTTTAAGATAGGAACAATGATTAAAAAATAGCAAATTTTAAAGAATCTAATGAAACGCTGAGATCTAGAAATGCCACGCTATTTTAAAGGGACAGAAAATGTAAGAAAATGGTAACAATGAAAGCAGGCAATCAGCAGAGAATGGAAAGGGCTTGGCTGTAGGAAGGTCTACAGTTTATTACCGCATAACACATCGCTGGAGAGAAAGACTCCGGCAGCTCCTTGTCTGGGTTCACACGTCCTGGGGGTGTGCTGTGTGTTTATTTCTTTAACTTATATACTTACCTATGTGTTCATTTATTTCATTCATTCATTTGTTCCAGGCTGGCAACTTTCCCTTTCATTTTAAGCAATGTAAATTTAAAAGTAGAAGGGAATTATATTCTCAAAATTCACAGACCTAAAGAAATGAAAATCAATTTTAAAAAGCAATTCTTTAAGAATATTAACCTAAATAATAAGATGGGGGCAGCATGTTTATAGTATTGGTAAGTGATTATGAAAATCAAAAGTGATCATTTCTAAGACACTGAATATTAAACCTGGAGAAATTATAAATATACACATTTTCATAGACTTGTAATTTCTGTCTGAACTTTAGTTATAAATTACTTACATCTTAACTATTGAAAACACTATACAATTTTCCTTAATTTAAGTATTTTCCCTCAGGAGAAAGGAAAGGAGAAAAATTTATAATGAATAATATATACTCTAGACAGAAATCTAATGATATAAAACTGGAGTATTTGTTATGGGAAACAAATTTTAGCCTGTTCTTGTCTGCTGCAAACTGGTGTGCCTATTAAATAATACTTGTTAATATGCTTTGTCTTTTATTTTCCATAATTGAAGTTGGGATTTGAAGTTTCTCCTCCATATTCCCAAAGCACTCTGTATGCAGCACCTTATTCTGTTGTTCTAGAAATCTATCTACGTCTCCACGTCAACTTCTACAATACACGGGTTTCCAGGGGTCAGGAGACCCCATGTCTTATTCGGTGCAGTAGTCACAGAACCTAGCAGAGTGCTAGGCTCAGGGGCGCTTAACAAACACTGTTTATTTAGTTAAACATCAAAATAATTAGGCATTACAGCACATATTTTATAAATCAATGACATTTTAAATATTCAACTTTTTCATTTAGGCCAAACTTATTTAATTTTTATGTATACTATCACTTTTAAAAAGCAATGACAAATTTATAAAACTGAATAAGCATAAGAGAAATTGAACCTTGAGAGCTTCACTATAAAACTCTCCAAGGTTAATTTTCTTTCTATTTACACAAGTAATAGCATCTTTTTACAGCATCTTTGTCTTCATGAAACTCCGTGGAAAGTATTCCAGACTATTTGGTTGTTTAGTCTGTTTTATTGTTTTTCTTTCTAATTCAAATATTTAATGAATCCTTTAGATGTCGAAGGCCCAAACTTTGTGTTCAGAAAGTGCTACGTGTTAGTGGGAGTGAGAAATCACACTGCAGGCTCCAATGGGACCCTACTGCAGCTGCCCTGCTTCATCTGGACAACAGGTGGCAGCACAGTCCAGGGAAATAGCTCAAGAACCCAGGGACTTTTTCCACGCGAGAGTGACAGAACTGCGAAGGACTGCCGAGCTGTGGAATCCAGGCGAACAAACATCTGTGTAATCTAATGCTTCTAGCCCAACTGCACTTCCAGAGCAATATAGGCCATTGTATGGTTTCAACCGTTTTACCACTAGATCCAGGGTCACCACTGTTACTGATTATCACCTGCTTGTTAACTCACATCGATAACAACACAAACCAGCAAGATTCCTGCCAAGCCAGAGAGGAGAGAGGAAAGGACCAATGGGAACTTGAGAAAGAAATGGAAAATTGCTTGAGTAATCTGGAACATCTCTCATATGGGCATTTGATAACCTTTCAGTATAATAAACATGATTATGATATGATATATTTTTACTGTTGCATAATACTAATGCTTCATATACAACTACATTATTAATTTAGATGCTACAAATAATGCACTCTAACTACAAAAACTAGTGATTTTAAAGTCAATTAATTTACTCATTCTTTATACAAATAAATGCTTCAGTAAAAATAGAAGAATATATCCAATGGCAGGTGTACTTCTGTTCAGAGTGACATTCAACATCTTGACATACTTTTTTAAATATTTTATTTATTTATTTATTTATTTATTTATTTATTTATTTATTTATTTATAGACAGAGGGGAAGGGAGGGAGAAAGATGGGGAGAGAAACATCAGTGTGTGGTTGCCTCTTGTACACCCAGGACCTGGACCGCAACCCAGGCATGTTCCCTGAGTGGGAATCGAACCGGCGACCCTTTGGTTTGTAGGCTGGTGTTCAATCCACTGAGCCACACTAGCCAGGAAAAGATCTTGATATATTTTATTACCCTTGTAGGCTGTTCCTAGCATGTAATCCTTTCATAAATTAATATAATTATGGTAAAATGTTGGGCAAGTTAGAGTTAAAAATAAACAATTACCTTGAGTTTATTTTGTTTGGTTGGATTCAGTCATTAGCAGAATGCATTCATTTGTGTGTTTTTCTAATTTTACTTCATTCCGCTATTTTGCCATACCTACACAAACTGTTAATTAATGGCATCTTTGATTTTAAAAATTTATGAGGTTCTGCCACACTATTTAAGGGGTTATTATTTGTAACTTCAGTTTCCACACAGTTTCCTAGTAGACTGAGAAATCGGTTGCTATTTAAACACAAAATTACACTGACTGTACATGTTTAACAAATAATGGACCCGAGACTTGCTTAAAATTATATAGGGGAGTAACCACTAAGCTTAGAAATGTGTAGAGTATGAGTCAGATTAGGAACTTGAATTTCAAGTGAAACTTGGAGAACTTGTGGCACACCATCTGCTTGTGCACAGTCCCAGCGAAGACTCACTGTTGTCTGTGGCGGCACAGCACTGGGACAAGTAGAATCACAATATCACTGCAGGTCTACTAAATAATTCACCGAGTCAGTGTGTGCGGGACCAGGGGGTAGACCTTTCCATACCCCGGTCATATGCACGCAGTCTAGACATTTGTTAAATGTCAAAGTGAAGACGATGATGGTATTGGTGTGGTCTGCTAAGAAATGGAACAAAGGAAATGTAACAGATAAAGAACTAAATTTTCTAACTATGTTTTAAGGATAATTCCTTAAAATAAGTACTTTTAATTTAAAAAAGAAATGAATAGTACAATCAAAGTACTTTGCTGGGTTCAAGGAATACTAACACGAATAAGTCAAGAGATGGAATTATAGTAGAAATTTAAAAGTGTAGATAGAGATTGAAGCTGGCACTCTGCATCAGCCCCTGATGGCTCCCTGCTGGCTTCCTGGCTCCAGACTATCCTTGAAGCTGGCACTCTGTTACGGACCTCTGATAACTCCCTGCTGGCCCCCAGGCTCCAGACGACCACCTGTTAACTAGTTGACTCTCTGTCTCAGACTCAGTTAATCTCTTACTATCTCTTTGTCCCGGCCCTTGGCAATTTTCACCCTCTGCTTCTGTCTTGGCTTCCACATTCCTGCTTGTACCAGGAGACCTCTCCCCTCCCTACTTTGTTACAAAAGTATTTAACCATCCACCTGACCCCTCCTCGGTGCCCAGAATTTGGAAGCTGTCTCCTCTGGGCCCACGCGTGTAATAAAGGCTTACTCTGTCACCCCAGATCGTGTAAGAGTTCGTTTTTCTGCAACAAAATCATAACAGAGCCCTTCCTTGGCAGTGGGGGGCGGGGGGCGTGAGGAAGGTTTCCTAAGGAAGATAATATATAAACTGGCTTGAATGATGCTGAGGATTCAACCAAAATAATAAGGCCATTAAAGACAATAGTCAGAGCAAAGATAAGGAAGTTCAACAGAATATGATGAGAGAAATGGTGCCTCAAGGTTGGTGCCCAAGTACAGGGGGGAAATGGCTGTGGGTCAGAAGGAGAAGACGCTGAATGGCATGGTAAGGGTGTGCTCCTTATATTCTGAGCTCACAGCAAAGCAGCAGAGGTTTATGAGTATGCGATCACATAAGCAGATTCCTGTGAAGACTTTAGTGGCAATTTGAAAAATACATAAGAGAAAGAGGCATAGGAGGCAAGAAGATCATTTAAGAAGCTATTACAGGAAAGACAAATAGTCCTGAATTGAAACGGAAAATCTGAGCTATCTCAGATGATGATTCCAAAGAATCAGTGTTTTAAATGACCAAGTCCTGTCCCCTTACACTGGCCCTAAAATTTCCACTTAGTCATGACAGTGTGAGGCAAAAAAAGGAAGTTAATGAAATAAAACAATTATTCTATTACAGTAATTCCATAATAATAATTAATTCTTCATAAGATTCCAATGGAGGCAGGCAAATTGGACTTGGTTGTGTAAATGTGGAAGCATTGGTGGACTACCCAGGTTAGATGTTCACACAAGTTGAAAATTGAGACTTGGGCTTGGTAGCCTTGGCCGACATGGCTCAGTGAGTTGGGCATCATCTCGCAAACTGAAAGGTCACAGGTTCAATTCCCATTCAGGGCATATGCCTAGGCTGCGGGTTCAGTTCCTGGTCGGCGGCAGGTAGCTGATCGATATTTCTCACATTGATGTTCTTCTCCCTGTCCTCATACTTCCCTTCCCCTCCCCGCTCCCTAAAAGCACTGAAAGAATGTCCCCAGGAGAGGATAAAAAAATAAGTTAAAAAAAAAGACCTGGGCTTGATAGATGTAATATTGTGATTTAATAAGAAATATATATTTGGCCTTCGTCCCTGGTCCCGAACACAGGGAGTCTGTGGAGTCTGGGTCCGGGCGCACTCTGGGTAGTTGATGTCAGAACTGAATTGAATTGCAGGACACCCTGTTGGCGTCTGCAGGGAACTGGAGAAGTGCCTGCTGAAGAAAACTCACATATTTGATGTCAAAAGTGCTATGAGCAGAAAAATAACTTTTCCTCTAGGACACGGTGGCAAACACAAGGCCCGAGAGCCAAATCCGGCCCTCCATCGTGTTGTATCCGGCCCTCCACCTTGTTTCTACCCGGCGGCAGCACCGAGCTCTCACTTCACTGCTCAGGAGTAGCTACAGTTACACAGTCCTAAAAGCACATTCGGCCCTTTGAAGGCAGCCATGGGGCTGATGTGGCCCCGGATGACAATGAGTTTGACACCCCTGCATCCAGTAGACAAGTCAGGTGTGGAAATACGAATTTGGGCACCATGTATGTATGAGCAGCAAGTGACATCACCCCTGAGAAAAGGCGTATGTGGAGAAGAGTGTTCAAAATGAGCTCAGCCAAAGCCTGTGGAAGGAAGTAGGTGGTAAAGAGGAGGTAGCTGGGCAAAGTGTAAAGGGGGTGGTAGAGAAAATATAGTGTCCTAGAAACTAAATTTTTAAAAAATGGATAGGCTGTCAACAGTGAAAAATGCTAGAGTTCACAAAAGATAAGGATTGAGAAGAGGCCATTGAATTTGGCAACAAGGTCACTATCTTCAAAGGTTCAGCTTTCGGTGGAATGGTAAGAAGAAACTGGACCGCATCAGGGTGAGTGATATGTAGGGACTATGTATCCTTATCTCCATACTTTAATAATTCCCAAAAATTGTACTTTAGCATAAAAGTAAATTCTTGTGCCCTGGCCAGGTGCTCAGTTGGTTGGAGTGTTGTCCTGACACACCAAGGTCAGGAGCTCGATCCCTGGTCAGGACAGCAACCAATGAATGCGTAAATGGGTGGAACAACAAATCGATGTCTGTCTGTCTGTCTGTCTGTCTCTGTCTCTGTCTCTCTTTCTGTCTATGTCTGTCTCTCTCCCTCCCTCTCTCTAAAATCAATTTTTAAAAAAAGAAGTACATTATAGCATAACATTTTTTCCATTAGACTCTCAACAGGAATGATAATGTGCAGCACATTTAGAATGTGCAAAAGTGTGGAAACTCCGGCTCTTAAAGAGGCATCAGCTGTCTAAAATGACACTACAAGGAACACCTCATTTCCCCAACAGCATTGTCAAAATATAGTTTTGTTTCAGTGTTTGTTTATGCTGTACTTAAAGCATAACCATAGAAGCAGAGAAGATAGTAAACCACTACAGCCAGTGGGAAATAAATCCAGAATCTATACATCAAGTGATAAAAACTGAACACTCAAGAGATCCAAAGAAAACAATATTTTACATTTAATATGTTTTTTTTTCAGAATTACATGGCATTCCTACATTTCTCTTAACCCTAGTGCTTTTTGATTCATTTACCAAAAACACAAAATAAATAGAACTGCCTAGAAGTAGATGGGACACTGGTTATGTTAAACTGAACTCTAATTCAAACCACCTCAAATATTTTGGGCACCCCCTGACAAGACAGGAACAAAACCATTTCAAAGGTAATACGTCCTCTTACATGTCAACAAAGTGAGGCCATCAAGATCATGAAAATATTCCTGTCTTTGATCCTACCTTCCTGGGGTAAGAGAAAACTAAAATTCAGCTGCCATAATTTCCCTTTCAAAGGGTAGTTTTGATGGGATTTGTCAAAACAACCCATTAGGCTTGACAACTAGACAATCAGACATAAACACAGAAACCCAACACGCAGGGAAACAATCTGGTCATACTTACTTTCCTGTGGTCAAGTGGCTCAATTTCCCATTTACAGGCAAAACATTTGGACATCACCACCGCCACCCCACCAACCCCACCACTGTTTCTCTGTTCGAAGTTATTTCACTTAATATCAACATCAAGCCTCTGGGTAACTGAGGATTTCCCTCCTCAACATGAGAGCCATGGCTTATAGCTTCTGCTTCATTTTTTTCTTTAATGAACCCCTAATGCCTTTATGACAAGGAAAAAACACTTTCTTTTGTTTAAACTGTTCATTCACAGAGGCCCCAGTTGGTGTCCTAGAGTAGGAATCCCAGTAGACTATAAGGTCTGCAAGCACAAAGATGAGATTTTTGTTGGTTTTGGACTCTGCTGAATGTCCAGCACTTGACATCATCCCTGGTACATGTGGACATCTGGACATGATCATTTAAAGAATCAATTCGAATACATAACTGTCAGACTCAGAAGTCTACACTCCATTCTCACATGCCAGTCTCCCTAACTAATTTGATAAGAATCATTTCATGTATTTGTCAAAAATATAAATTTCTAGAATTTGTCCTTAGGTGTTCTGCTTGAAGACCTAGAAATGTGTGTTTTTAATCAAAGACCCTAAATAATTCTTACAAATCCAGATCTGTGGAAATCTTCCCCCTTCCAGCCTCCACACTCTCAAGGACTCAATTCTTCCTCCTCCAAACACCGCCAACACACATGCATTGAGCACTGCCCTAAACGGATTAATTCACGAGATGCAATAACAACAACCTACTGTAGTAGGCACTACAACTATCCCCATTTTTTCAAATAAGGAGGCCGAGGCATAGAGAATTTAATAAATATGCACAAGGTTACAGAGCTAATAATCGAGAGGTCAGGGAAGTGGACCCAGTCTTGCTCCAGAACCTGGACTTATAATCAATACATTATTTTGCCCATACCCACTTATCCCATTTGTCCCCAAAGTGTTGGTGCCCAGCGATCCCTTGGGGTACTCATTTCCACTCCTGGTAATGAAATTCAACTTGCAGTCTCTGAATACACTAGCACAAATTTTAAAGTGCTTCATTGCATAAATAAAGGAGGTACCACCAAAAGGTATTCAATGGAATCTTTTTAATATAACCAAAAGAATTAGCCATTTATAAAGCATGTGCTATTACCCATAGAATAATCTCAGTCATAAGAATGTGATGTAAAGTAATAAATTCTTAAAAGCAAGAAAAATCCAGATAAGCTAAGCAAATTAAACTGTACCTCCTGAAAAGCAGTTCAAATAAAAGTATACAGTATTTGACATTCAAGAGGTCTGAACATTGGGTAGAGTATAAATTAGTCATTTACCACAATGCTGCCTAATAAGACTGAAAAAAATATTTTCTTATTAGACACTGTTGAAGAGAATGAGTTTTCAATAAATTAACTTTTGCATAGAAAGTGCAATTGAAACCTAAATCTTCTAGATTGCTACAACAAAAGAATGTAGGCATATAATACAAGCTCAAGACAACCAGATTAAATGTTTAAACATGTCCCGTTCACCACAAACAGTAGGTATAATGAAATGAGGTGAGCGACTTTTAGCACTCAAGCCCTACAGCTCTTTTTAAAAAGCTTTCTCTCCAGGCACTCATGTTTCCTACCCACAAAACCATTAGAAAATGTTTCACTCAGTTTCTTCAGCCGAGTTGTTCTTTTCATTATTCATACTCCATGCATTAAGAAACAGGTCGACTTTTCCCTAATCTTAGAACAAATGTTTGTTGAATCACCCCTGGGGCAGAGTAGAATCCTGGTGGAACAGCTTTCTGAAACGGCTGACAGGATTAAGAGCTAGGATCGGATTGGGCATTGTGCTTACCGTTAAAACAGAGGGGAAATGTAGAACAGCATGAGCCCACCTCTGGTTTTAGCTCTGTTCTAGGCCTGATCAATGCAAAAGTGCACCTTCATAACCAACCTCAGTGGCTTGGACACCGAAGCAAAGAGAAACAGCTGCTTAGTAAATAAGGCCTTCATTTACTGTCTTGGATACTACAAATAAGCATCGACTTATTCTCTTCCTTTCTCTATTATCTATCTCTAACAAATAAAAAGCTAAGCTGGTGACAACATGGTAACAGTAATGGAATATAATAGCATAATAACTATTCTTGATCATCTTTAAATGATGATTTTCATCTTGAAGTTGCTGGGCCATGCTAACAGCCCAAGGTTTCTTTCTTTCTTCCTTCTTTCCTTCCTTCCTCCCCCCTTCCCTCCCCTTCTTTCTTTCCTTCTCTTTACTTTTTTTTACAAACACCTCCACCACTAAGCACTTGGAAATCTTATCCACAAACCCTCCAACCACAAGCCTCAACTGTGTGTTTTGCTTCCTGCTCTACAAGAGATGTCCCCACCTGCCTACTTCCTAGCACAGTGATGATACAAGGTTTAGTCTCAGTTCTGCCCCCCACCCCCGTCTCTGCTTCTCCTGAGTAACCCCGTGTGACCCTATGTGGCATATGGTGCCTCCCACCCTCTGGGGAGCTTCTTTCAAAGGCAGTTGTCTCTGTGTCTGTCATCTTACTATACCAATTAAAATAAATCCCAGGTTAAAATAAATACTCTCGGCATATAATTTAAAATTTGTATTGGGTTGGCCAAAAAGTCCATTACATTTTTTCTGTACGATGGCTCTAGTAGTGCTTAGTTGTCTTTAACTTCATTTGAAACAATTTTGTTAGACTGTATTATGACAACAATCACATCAGCACTTATTTTTAAAAACTCATCAAAGTTGGTGAATTTTTGTGCAGCCACTTTAATATCAAAGATCGAAGAACATACACAACATTTTCAGCATATTATGCTTAATTATTTCAAGAAAGGTAAAAACACAACTGAAATGCAAAAAAAGATTTGTGCAGTATATTGAGAAGGTGCTGTGAGTGATCGAATATGTCTAAAGTGATTTGCAAATTTTCTTGGTGTTATCGACATTTTGGCCAAATAATTCTTTGCTGTGGGGCTGTCTGATACATTGGAAGATGTGTAGCCGCAGCCCTGGCCAAAGCCAATGGGGGAGATAGCTGACATACTCAAAATATCCATATCAATAAAGTTATTGGTGAAAATGAAAAATATGTCTTTAATTTTACAAAAAAAACCCTAAACAGACTTTTTGGCCAGCCTAATATTTTACAATATTCCACTTCTTTGAATCCTTCAAATATTTAAAATCATTTGTTTTGCCTCTGCTAAAAGATAAACTGGGGTATGTAAAAATTTTGAAGTGTTTATTTGAGCAAACATCTACGCAAATCAGGCAGCACCAAACTGAAAATGGCTACAGGCGTTCCAGCAACAGAAACTAAGGGAAAGAAAGGCTTTACAGAGCAGAGCAAGGAAAAATCGTTGCTTGGCTATAGCTTAAGTGGTTGCCAGACTGGAGAAAGCCTAGTGATTTGCGATTAGTTGTTCTTAAGTTTCAACTTCTTAACCTGAGGCTTTTACTGGTACCCTCTCTGGCTTAGGTGTGGTTTGCGTATGTGGGCTGCAAGTAGCCGAGCCACCTGTTTAAATCACTTTAACAGCTCCGGTGCTCCCCTGTGTGTATGTATTCTGGGCAATACTGGAGAGAGAACACTGGACAAGCAAAACCCCTGCCCTTATGGAATTTATACTCTAGTAGCGAGTGGAAAGTAAAGTAAGGAAGTTCATCTTTGGTTCCATTTGAACCCCTCACTTTTCATACCAGTGTTTCACGTATACTAACGTTCAATACTATTTGCTGAATGAGAGAATGATCCATTTCCCTTAAGTATCAGAAGCCATTTTCTCCATCCTCTATTATTGAATAGTGGCTTATGGTTAAGAGACTGTCAATAAGATTATCTCACTTGATGGAGACCATGAAGCAGAGCACCATTGGATGACACCGTAATTCAAGCAGGTGAGCTGTACTGAATGAGTAGTTCTACTCACCAGTCACCAGGTTATGAACCAGGAAGTGGGCCCTCACCAGACACCGCATCTGCTGGTGCCTTGGTCATGGACTTCCCCGCCTTCGGAACTGCAAGAAATAAGCTCCCATTGTTTACAAGACACTGAGTCTGTGGCATTTTTGTTTCAGTAGCCCGAAAGGATTAAGATACCATGTAAGTAGAAATTTTTGGTCCAGGCTCTTAAAAGGCAATTAGTTGCTATTCTAATGGGAATTTAAATCAAGTCCCAGAAATTAGCTCTATATCTTCAGTCTCTTGCAACTAAGTAATTGATTTATATTTTAAATATAGTATGTACCACCTTATAAGGAATGATAGGAATCTGAACTTTCCCTACTGTGTCACTTTCTTACCTATATAAGTAAGAAATGAGATTATGTATTGAGGTAAACGCTACTATTACCCAGTTAACATTCATCCATCCATCCTCTTTTTCTGTCCTTAACATTTCTTCCTTTTTAACATAACCCTATTCTGGGAAAATTTCCTAAGTGTACTAACACCAACCTCTACAGAGCCGACAGACTGAAGAAAGAGACTGACACCTCTAGAATTAAAGTTCATTTGGAAAACTTACAGACACGAGCAGAGACCCGGGCAGCAGCAAGATGGTGCATTTCCATGTCCAAAAGAGGGTGCAGCTTATAGAGCCTCCAGGAACACAGGTGACTTGTAGCCAAGTGCCATGTGCTCGTTAAGCAGGTGGTTTGTAGCCAAGTAACACATGCTCGTTAGGCAGGTGGCAAGTAGCCAGATGGCACCTGCCTGATAAGCACTGTATATTCAAAGCAGCAAACAACATTAATTGGCCTACTTTTCTGTGTAAGAACATTCTTTTCAGGTAATACGGGCCCACACCTCCCGGGGTGCGCTGACAATCGCTGAGAACAACTTGCTTCTTAAAATGGCATCAGTTGGGTCAAGCACTAGAAACCAATATTCCTAACACACTTATTTGGTTCACCTCCCCCGATTGTCAGTGTCCTTCAGGAGAGGGTGGCCTCTCCTCAGCTCTGGGATGTGATGCTCAGTTGGCAGACATCCATTATGGAGGCCTCAACCCCACCACCACCCCTCACTCCCTATTGGTGACACGCGTGGACAGTTGAAGCAGCTTAACCTAATAAGACAGGAGGGAAAGTCTGTTGGGCTGAGAGATTTTCCTTAGTCTTAAAAAGGGGAAGATAAAGGTGCTCCCTTTCGCTGCGACTGGATATCATCTGTAATCTGAACTGAGAACGCTGTGTTAGGACCATAAGGGAAGCAAAAATAGGGAAGGATCTGGTTCCTAGACAATATCAACAGGTCATGGTACTTAACCAACCCTGGGAATGGCCTTACCTTCACATGCCTAGCTACGTGGGATAACAAAAAAGCTTAAACAACAAGGTCATTTGGTAAGAGTTTTACTCCTGCAGTTGAAACTGCGCCTTCTCCCCTTCAACAGTTCCACTCCTAAGTAGTAGGCTTCTCAATATAACAAAAGGTATAGTAGATTGGAAACAAAGAAAACTGCTAAATTATTTTCCTATGTTCAAGTTGCTCCTCCTATTAAAAAATGGATGGAGTCTATTTCCCTTTCCCATGAATCTACTCCTTCTGCCAATAGAACTCAGAAAAGTTGTACAATGCCAGTTCCAGACCTAATCCTTAAGAGAACTAGTATCTTCTTTCCCCTCCTCCTTCATTCTCTTGGGAGCCAATCGCCACGTACGAAAACTTAGGCCAGGGATGTCAAACTCATTTTCACTGAGGGCCACATCAGCTTCACAGTTTCCTTCAAAGGGCCAAATGTAATTTTAGGACTGTATAAATGTAACCACTCCTTAACAATTAAGCAAGAGCTTGACGCTGCTGCCAGGTAGAAACCAGGTGCCCAGCTGGATAAAACAAAGTGGAGGGCTGGATACAGCCTGTGGGCCTTGTGTTTGCCACCTGTGGCTTAGGCTAAATTCCTGAATGATGTGAGACCTTATGGAGAAGAACCGGGTAACACCAGGTGAAAGGCAGCACCAAGAGCAGAGCAATGGGAGTGAAGCCACACTAGCTGACACGTGATACAGCGGGCAGTAGTCATCTGCAGTAAGCCCTGCCTGCATGCCTGACCATAGAATCAGATGCAGTAGAATGAACACCTGCTGTTGTTAGTAAGTCCGATTTGGTCATTATGCAGCAATAGATAACTGAAACACAAGGTAATATTATTTCTTCTCTTGCTTTGTAAAATTGCTGTAGTTATTTTACAATGATAAAGAATGATTTAGTAAGTCACGAATAGCTCTGCATGCTAATAAATTTTTTCCCAAATATGTGTTTTGTCTTTACAAAGGAGAATTTGTTTTTATTTATGTTACCTTATACTAACATTTAAAAAATAATTAAATAGAAATAAAAAGGGAAATGTTTGCAGCAAATGAATCAACATCCTTAGCAAGTAAAAAAACTCTGAAAAGTATTCTCTGGCTGGTGTGACTCAGTGGACTGAGCACCAGCCTGTGAACCAAGGGGTCACTGGTTCAATTCCCAGTCAGGGCACATGCCTAGGTTGCAGGCCAGGTCCCCAGTATGGGCGTGTGAGAGACAGCCACACATTGATGTTTCTTTCCCCTCTCTAAAAGTAAAACATTTTTTTAAAAAAACTTTAAAAAATTCTGGCACATATAAAAGAAAAGTAGTGGTACCTCATTTTTAAAACTGGAAAGAGCTATTTCTTTGAAGAACGGTAAATGGTCAATAAACATGAGAGGGAAATGCCCTACCCTCAAGCTAATTAGTTTAAAACAACAGGACATCATTTTTCACCTACTAAATGGCAAAAGAAAATTTAAATACGAAGACTTCGTGCCAGCTAGGATCTACTGAAAAATGGGAAAAAATCCCACGTTAAGGTGCAGAGTCTGGGAAACCACAGTGACCTTGAACTGCGGGGACTCCAGCCTCTCTGGTCACAAGCTGCTTGGTTCCAGACAGCGTGTGGCTGTGACATGGGGATAATATAGTTACTGCACAGAGCTGTTGAACAGAACAGCAATGTACATGGTTGTTATCTTTTGTTCAGCCTATTTACCCACGTGTTTACTTTTGTCAGAGACACTGAAAAAGCATTAGAAATACAGAGAAATAT